>PVKA01017948.1:0-23472 GCA_004027165.1 Ctenomys sociabilis | reverse complement strand
TGCCACCACGCCCGGTTGTATTACTCTTTTTGAAATGCACATTTATTTGGGAGAATTGTTATATTTTCTATAAGTATAGATGTTGAATGTCTATATTTAACATTTGTATACTTTTTCTGGCTATTGTTTTTCACTTATTGCATAAATGTTTGTCTCTCATATTTTCTTTTTTTAGATATATATCTCCCTGTGATTGGTCAGTCACCGGTAGTGGATAAAAAGTTTTTAGTACTTCAGGGACTTGTAGAAAAAGAGATTGATTACCAAAGAGAACTCCTGGAAACCTTGGGGATGATGGACATGCTTTTTGCTACCATGATAAGGAAAGAAAACACTTCTGTGTTGGAACAGAGACCTGCTGAATTTCTAGAGAAGAAGATGGAATCATCATAGTACATGCTGAATGAGACAAAGCCCTTCTAGTTTAGAATAGACTTGACTATTAATTATTGGAAAGAAACTCCCTTGGATACATTTTAAATGATTTCACAGAAGCAGTTTTATAGAAGAGACTGGGATGACTATGAGCAATGAGTACCTGTTTTAACTAAATGTGTAATGGAAGTATCATGTGCCACCTCAGCCGGGAGACGTCAGTTATCTTGGTTCCAGTGTTTGCCTACCTTGGATGATTTGACGATGGTCCTAGCCCAGTGCAGCTCTGAATCAGCACCCAGGTAGCATTCAGGTGGGGGTTCAGGTAGGAAGCCTGTGGAGAGGGCTCCACCTGGGCTCCCTGCCAGAGCTACGCCTGTTGAGGGTTTTATTCTGTTATTTCTAGCATGGAAAACAGCAAAAACATGACAACAAGAAGACTTTAAGGCATTCTTAGAGTCCCCAAGCTCCTGCCTGCTGGTCACCCCTCCCTGCTGCCCTTGTGCAGGTGGGCCCTGTGCCCTGCCTCGGCTGGCAGGCCTGGGTTCCACATGCGGTTCCTCTGCTGCTCCCCTCTGTTGTCACTGCTGGCCAGGTACTGGGATGTAAGGACCGTTGCACACCTGTGAGCGTGCACTCCATTCCAGGTTTTCCTTTCTGTTTCCTGTATCTTGACCTCTCCTCATCAGGGCATGGTCTATAGATAGGCCTAATTGGATCTCTTACTCCCTTGCTTTCAGTATGCAGCCTTTTTACTAAGTTTTTCCCAGGTCAGGACTGATAAAGATTTACCATTTCTCTTAATACATTCCTTCTTCAGCCTAGGGCTCATGTATTTGGAGCTCATAGCTACCTAATCATCTGAAAAATGATTTTCTCTGATCCATAGGTTTTTTTTTTTTTACCCTCTTCAGTTCATAATACTCTCGTTCAGAACCCCAAACCAGAGCAGCTTGTTTTGAAACAAGCTGTGTTTTGGAAAGTTAAGTGCGAATCATAGTTTTGATAAAGGTTCTTATTTTCATCTTGGCTTTCTGATATGTATCAATTCCTGGTGGACTGTCAGTGGCTGCTGACCCCTAGCACACTGATGCCACGGTTGCTCTTTTACCACCACCCCCATCTCATCTTAGAAGTGTGTGTAGTACTGCTATGTGTACAGAAGAACCCTTAGAGGAAGAATTTAATTTCAGTTTTACAAATTCAGATTTTCTTGAAGCAGAAGCAAGTGATTACGTGTTCTGGTATGGACATATGGTGGTGAGTAGGAGATAGTTTCCCTCTGTGATGTCATAAAAGCAATCATGCAGCACAGCAGCTCGTAAGGAACCCGGAGTTGCTTTCCCCAGCAATGAGATTAGGTAGAAGCTATATTTTGGGATTGGGAAGAGTTAATTTATTTTACAGTTGTTTATTTAAGGATTTTTTTTTTTTTTAAAGGAATTGACTTTGTAAGTATGCTTGTACTTTGTATACTAGTAAAAATGAGAAGTTGAAATTTTAGCTGAAACTGTAGCTGCTATCAGTTGTGTAATGTCAGAGTTTCTTCTACATCACAGTGGACCCTTGAATTATGACTGATCTGAACTATGAACGGCTTGGGTTATGACAGAAATTTAGTTTTAACTTATGACCAAAGTTTTGAGTTATGACCCAAATGCTGGCCCCCTGTGCTTCCAGATGGTGTCAGATACAGCTCTAAGCCCTAAGGTGTTCTGGAAGGAACATTACAGCATCTTTTCCTGTATGGGGTTAGGTGGGAGATCCTGGGCTAGTGTCTCTAAGGACACTGAGATCCACCTGTACACAGCAGAGAGATTGAGTTACAGCCAGCCCTCTGGAAGGCATTGAGCTCATTAACTCAAGGGTCCATTTTATTTCACTTCATTCTTACCACAGCCCTGTAGGGTTGGAGTAATTGTTAACATAGAAGAAATTAAAGCAGTAAAATTCTCTCTGGAACCCCCAAGCTGGAGTTCCTCCTTCCAGCATTGGTCCTACCTCCTAGGGCCTAAATACTCATTTCTTTTAACCTCATCAGGTTCTGCAGTTCTTAAATGAAATAAGTAGTGATTATTACAATTTTTTTTTTAACATTTAGGAGACAGTTCCTATGGTCAGTATCTGAGTTCAGGGGTAATCTTTATACTCCTTGAGACTACTATTGGTATATATAAATTATGTAACATTGGCCTTAAGATTCTGATTTGAAATTCCTAATAAAATTTTAGACTTCTGATTTTCAGTTGGGAAGTATTTCAAAATGTTATTAAACATGCAGAAAATGTGTTAGAGAACTTGGAAGTCATTATACTTTTATTATGTTGATGAGAGTTAAGCACCTGGGAACGTTTGGCTTACTGGATCATGCATTAGAAGTGCTATTGGTAAGAATCAGATTTTGTAAATGTAAATGGTATTATTTTTTTAAAGGAATTTGATTTTTGAATGAGACTGTTAGAAATTTAGTTTGTTCAACATTTATGTTGATTTCCACCAAATATTAATTAAAGTCTTCCTTGGAAGTGATTATTAAATATTTTCTTAGAAATATTTTTAAGTTATACTTAAAAACTTAAGTTTTTTAAAAACCTAACTTTAAGAGTGAGCTACAAATAGACTTATCTCTGATCCAAATAGTGTCTTAAATCTTCGGAGACCCTTGCTGATAAGTAGTTGGCTGACTGTATGGCTGTGCCCTTTGCCATAGTTAACTAAACCAGGCTGAGAACGACACCCCTGGCTCAGGTTTTCTCAGGAATTTATAGGGTTTTTTTGGGTTTTTAATAAAATTCTTCTTCAGGGAAGATGAGGGAGAAGAATGAAAGCTTCGTGCAAAGGACATGCAAAGATCCTCCTGCCTCAGCGATCACACTAAAGGAGGCCGTGAGCGTTGTAGGTTGATAAATGCCTAATCCAGCCAGTGCTCGCTGCCCTTCAGGGGTCCATGAAATTCTTTGGAATCTTCTAATAAATTGTTTTTGCTTAAGTGAATGTGAGTTTCTCCTACTTACAACAAATGGCAAAAAACATTTAATTGTGGTGTGTATGGAGACTCAAGAACTGAGGTTATATCAATGAACAAAACAGACAATAAACCCTGCTTTCTTGGAACTAATATTCTAATGTAATAATATTCTAGTAAGGAGATGTTCTTCAGTAAACAAAGTAGGTAGTAGGTCAGATGGTGCTAAGTTATGTGAATCAAGTGGGGGGAAGCAGGGGGAAGGTTGGGAAAAAGGTTAAGGGTGGTTCGGGTGGGAAGACCTTAGACGGCTGGGCAGAGTGAGGAAACCCAGACACTTCCTCCTCAGCTGAGTGCAATGCCATCTGGCACGGTGGCCAGCGTAGCGCACTTGCAGCGAGGGAATGGGGAGGAGTGAGATTCAAAGGAAGTCGGAGAACTGGAAAGAAACTGGAAAGATCCTACATTCTAGATATTAGGAAGGCAGCTATGCTAACCACTATACCACCAATGCCTCCATAGACATTAGGGAGGGGATTCCGTAACTGAGACATAGGGTTGGGGAGAAAGCTCAGTAGAAAAATCGCTTGCTTGGCAAGCCCAAGGGCCTGAGTTCAATCCCTGGTTCTGCCAAAAAAAAAAACAGGAAAGTTGGGTGACTGGCAGAGGGGTGTGAGTTGGCTTTAGTGGAGATCTGACATATGTACCCATGCAGTATGTCTAATACTAGTTCAAAGTTCCCTCCTGCCTCCTGGTACTCCTACTTTCCCCTGCCCTTCAGGCAGTTCTTGATAGGCTTTCTTCATAGGTCAGTAGTTTCAAAGAGAACAGAGATAGGTTTTGTAAGAGAGTGGCTGCTTAGTATACTTGTTTTTAAGATACATATTTTACTTGGGATTTAATTTGGAAACCACAGACTATACCACTAGGGATAATCCTGCAGAGGGAAAAACTGATGCCATAGACCAGTGGGGTCAATTCCTGGAGCACTGTTCTTGTCAGAGGGGGTGGGAACAAGGGCCAGTGTGCAAAAATTGGCTTAAATAGATTGAGTAGTTGGACATCGTTCAGAGGGAAGGCACAATACACAGGCACAAAGGCAATTGTGTTGGGGTTTGTGGAAGTTCTTTACTAAGTTTACTGGAAAAGGGGTAAAAAGTATAACTAAGGGTGAAAGAAGGGGTGGAGGTCTGGAAATTGGAAGAGAGAACAGAGAAAGGTCATAGAAAGGTCAAGGGTCGCATTTTAGAGTCGTTTGCCTGTATTTGAATCCTGGTTTGACCATTTAATAGCTATGTGGTTTGGGGAAGTTATTTTACCATTTTGTGCCTCTTTTAGTGTGGTGTGAGGATTGGATTATTATCTGTAAAAGTACCTAGCATGTTCCTGTTCTCAGCTGATGATGGGGCAAGTTAATGGGCCTAGCAGGGAAGAGAGGGTGCCAGCAACACTGAGAGCCTGTGTTGGTTAGTAGTATGTGGAGCTACTCAGCATGATCATCTGCCTTTCTCTGTTCAGCTCTGAAGATGCAAGTGGGAAATAGGCTGAGATAATTGAATATGGTGTTGGGCTTTTCATGGGTGAATGCAAAAATCACTAAGGAAGGGACAAAGGTGGTGTTTGTATTCATGAAAGGGGTGATTATAGTGGGGGACCGTGGAGTCTGTTGGCTAATTATAGAAATGAGGTCCGAGGGATTCAATGGTAATAACAGCTGGGTCAGTGAGTTGTGAAGTCAGTGTAGAGTTGAGGAGTTATGATCTGCACACTAGAGGTAGTAAGCTAGAGACATGGAAGGTGTTGATGAGAGCGCTGAATGTTACCGCACAGAGTGCTTGAGGTGGTGCCGTGCAGCCAGGATAGGAGCTAGGATGTTTGCGAGATGATGGCAAGTGAGAGTGTCCGTCCTGGTCTCATGGTGAGCTCTTACAGTCAGATGACGTGGGAGTCAGCAGTGAGGCCTCAGAATGGAGGGAGTGTGGTTCACAAACAGCAATAAGGAGCACTCTTCCTGTTAGGGCTGTTGCGCAAAGGGTGGGGGGACAGCATTAGCACTAGAACTGTAGAGCAAGCAGCATCTGTCCTTGGTGGAGAAGCAAGTTTTAGGTAGGGATTTGAGAATGTTAAAGACGCTGGGGCTATGAGGGACATTACTGATGGCTAAGCCTGAGACTCAGCAGAAGCAGATTTCAGGAAAGAAGTGGCACCAAAGGAGAAAATATAGATAGCCTAAGGGGTGAAGTATCATCCAGGGCTCGTGTCTTCTGGCATAAAGAGGGCTAGAGGACAGTATGACAGTGGCCCTGATCATTTTCTAAGGCAGGTTCTGTGTGGGAGGGAGGGAGAGGGGGAGAGAACTTTTCAGATTCTGTAGAACCCAGTATCATTCCTCAAACCTGCTGCACAAGTGTTGAGGGTAAGAGAGGGGCAATGCTTCGGAGTGAACAAGTAGGACAGGTTAAGTTCACCCAAATTCACTCAGAGGCATCCAGTTCATAAGGAACAAAACCGGGACCCAGACTCAGCAGTCTGTGCAGGGTCCTAGACCACAAATATTCTCTTTGCACCCCTTCTGTTCTCCAGCTCCTGAAATCCTTGGGCTCTGTGTCCCTGGACTGTTTACCAGTAGGTGAGATGACCTCACCTTTCCTCTTTCTCCCTCCCCATATCTAGTATCCAGCATGTCTCCAACTATGCTCCATTGGTGTCTTCATTTCTCCAATCCTGTTACCATTCTGGTGTCCAGACTTTGGTAGTGACCTTCCTAGTTGCCTCTAGGTTGGCAGTCCATCCTTCCACTGCCCCTCATGGCCGGTATGATCATCTCATTGACATAGTCACTCTTGAATGGAGTGGCACGATGTAGACAAAACAACTAACCCTCCTCTCCTTCATGTTGGCCCAGGCGACTTCTGGGATACTGACAATGGTTTCCTCGGTTGGAAATTGGTTGTTTGAAGTCTTTGATGCTAACTCAGGGTCTTTCTTTACTTTTTTCTATGGACATTTCTTCCTTATCTGTGTTTATTTCTGTTCATTTTCCTCAATTTCCATGCATATGGTTCTCAAACATCCAGCTACTCTGTTCTGACCTGTTAGAACCAGGGCCCAGAGGTTCCTGCTGGGTTACATCACCTCTGTGTATTCAGGGTATTTAGTGTGGCACAAGGTTAATGTTCTGAGCTATCTCAATGAGGTGTTTTGAGAGCCCATCCCTACTCTGACCTCATTTTTTTCAAACCCTAAGCTATGCTGTCCAGTACAGCAGCCTCTGGTGGCTATTTAAGTTAAAATTTTTTAAGCCTAACCCTTCAGTTCCTTAGTCAAATCCACTATATTAGGAGTTCTCAACCCCCACGTGTGCTTAGTGGTTACCATTTTGGCAGCACAGATAAAGATCATTTCCATCCATCATGGTAGAAGTTTCTGTTAGAAAACCCAAGACCTTTGGGTCTTGTTCTCTTTCTGTTGGGGTCTAAGTCTACTTCTTTTGATTTGGTCTGAAGCATTCACTTGGCAGCCACTTAATCTGCCTACCTACCTGGCTACTGGCCTTGGTCCTGCCTGGTTGTATTAGGAGTTCTCCAGAGAAACAGAACCCATAGGGTATCACTATCACCTATATTCTGTCTGTAAGAGAATTAAGGCAATTGGCTCATATAATTATGGAGACCAAGAAGTCCTAACAGTAGGTAGTTTGTGAGCTGGAGAACCAAGGAAGCTGGTAGTGGGGTCAGATCAAGACCTGAGGACTCAGGAACAGGAAACCTAACAGTATAGCTCTCTCTGAGACCCAGCACCTAAGAACCTGATAGCCATTGGTATAAGTCCTAGAATCTGAAGGCTGGAGAACCTAGAGTTCTGAGGTCCAGGAGGAGAAGGAGGAGGAGGGCAGAAGGAAGAGGATTGAGGCAGAGGAAGAGGAGGGAGAGAAGAAGGGGAAGGAAGAGGTAGGGGAGGAGGAGGAGGAGGAAGAGAAGGAGGGGAGTGTCTCAGGCACCTGAAGAGGCGGGGAGGAAATGCACTTTCCTACTGTTCTTTTCTCCCATCTGGGCCCTCGCTGGCTGGAAGGTGCCTGCCAGCACTGCTGAGGACACATCATTGGCTGATGTCCTGCCCTTCAGAAGCACCCTCCCAGGCATGCTCAGGAACAATGCTTCACCAGCAGTCTCAGTGTCTCTTACTGCAGTCGAGTGAACCATCACACAGGCTGTGGCTCCTCCTTGCTTATGTCCCCTGGCTCTAAGCATCCCAGGCCTGACACAAGCTTTTCTTCCTCTTGCTGCTTGCTCTTATGTTCCCCCCATAGCTTGATCCCCCTAGCCCTGCCACTTTGCCCTGGTCCACTGGCATTTCCCCAGCTCCTTGTGAACCCACAGGAATGGACAGAGTCCCCTAGGATGGACAGCTGCCCAGTGCTCTATAATTCTGGCCAGGTCGGAGGCCCTGCACCACCGCTTGGCAGAGTCTTGGGAACGATCAGGTGCCATTAAGCTCACACAACATGCTGGCATTCTGTTTATTCATTTAGTAAGCACGTCTCGACTACCAGCTCTGCCTGCCAAGTGTGGGGCAGTGATAACATCAGTAGATGAGCCCTCTTGAGGCTTCTCGTGTGGAGCCAGCCATCACCATCCCTTAGAAGGTCTTCCCACCACCTCCCTTAACTAGAGAAGCTAAGCCAGCCTTCTTAAGGACAGTGTGGGCAGCTGTACATCCATGCTGAGCACCTCACAGCATGATACACCCAGATAGCAGGGTGAGTTCAGCCAAACTCAGGTCCTGGCTGACTTGCTTCATTTCAGTGAATCTCTTTGGGGACACTCCTCTGCCCTCCATGGCTGCCATTGGCTTCTTGGGAAGGACACTTAAG
Source organism: Ctenomys sociabilis (assembly GCA_004027165.1). Lineage (NCBI taxonomy): Eukaryota > Metazoa > Chordata > Mammalia > Rodentia > Ctenomyidae > Ctenomys > Ctenomys sociabilis. The sequence continues at coordinate 15,259 of PVKA01017948.1, read as the reverse complement.
ATTGGTGGGACCTGCATGCCCCTTCTTCTCTCCTACTCCCTTCACTAATCCAAAGAGGAATGCTTCAGATTTCCTTTTATTTTTGCACATCTGTGCTTCAGTGAGTGCATTTGAAGTTTAGGTTTTGTGTGGCTAGTTGCCATCTTCAACGTGAGGGACAAGGGAGAACTGGGGAGACAGGGGAGACAGTTTCTGTTTTTGAAACGACAATGGATAGTGAAAAGCCTAGCCCTGGACATGAACCCATTTTGGTCATCACCTTTGTTCTGGCCAGAAGAACCAGTAGAAGGAAGAGTAAAATAAAAATGAAGCCTTCCCCAAGAGGGAGCTTAAATTTTGGAGGGCTTAGGGACCAGGACAGTTGAGACCATAGAGCAGTCCTTCCCAGGGGCTTCCAGGGATGGAAGGAAGCAAGTATTTTCCAAACCTGACCTATTTTGCCTGTCTTGCACTACACAAATCACCGAAAGGACTTGTGCAAAAGAGAGCAGAGAGTGGAGTTTTCAGACCCCCTCAACCCAAAAGGTCACCCATCGCACACCTGTGCAGGCTTCTGAGAAAAGTTGGTGGCTCCAACAAAAGTGACCTTCAAGTCCTTCAAAAGTAATAACCCACCTGTCAGAAGTGTTAGCAACAGCAAGGCTAGTGGGAGACTCAGCTATGTGACCTTCACAACTGGTGATATGCTTTGTTTTTTTTAAATTAGTTTACATTTGTGACACAGAGTAATGGCATTCATCTGGGGGGCTGGATTATGTATATGCCAAATTCGATCATGTTCACTCCCCCTGCCCAACCCTTCCTCTCTCTCCATCCACAGACCCCTCTCCCATCTCCTCAGAGTCCGTCTCCCATCTCTTTTTTATTTTGATCTTTGAATTATTTCCACTTTTGTCTTTTTTTTTTTTTTTTTTTTTTTTTGGCGGAACTAGGGACTGAACTCATGCCCTTGTCCAATTTTTGTCTTTTGTATGAGACAAATCACGTAATGTTTAGCTTCCTGTGTCTGATTTATTTCAATTTTTTTCTTTGTTATCAGTATATATTTGTGATGCATAAGAAATACCTTCACACGATAATGATTACAAATACACATCGCATCTTGGTCCTTTTTCCTAGTCCTTCTGCTCCCCTTTCTCCTGTCTTTTCCATCCCCAAATTTCCTTTCAACAACCACAGCTTATCTTCCTGTTTTCTATCCTCTTTTATTTTGCTCTTTAATTATTTTCAGAGTCAAGTTACTAAAATCAAGTGAAGCTGGAGGACTTTATCAACTTTTTGCGGTTTCCAGACCTCAGGCTGCCAAGCTCTTCCCAGTGCCTGCATCTCAGGAAAAGCAAATTACTCTTAAGACTCATAAGATTTTTTAATATTAACTAACAAGATACTTTTGAATAGCAGTGTATGTACTGAGCATAAGGCTCGAAAGTAGAAAGGGGGCGGTGATGGCTGTTTTCATTTCTACTGCTAGCTAACCTCTTTCCCTCTCTGGAACATTCACAATCATACATTTATGTGTCTGAGCATGTATATACTTGTAAACATTTGTTCTATATAAAGACTTTGGGCAGGGGAAATGACTCCATGGAATAAGCACTTCCCTGGCAAGCAAAAGGGCCTGAGTTCAGTCCCTGGTTCCGCCAAAATAAATAAATAAGTAAATAAATAAATAAATGAAAATACTTTGTCCAATGTAATTGAAACATTTTCTGATATGTAATATTGTTCATATTACATTAGAATTTTAATAACGTACCATAGTTATAGTTCCATGCTGGTACATATAGAACTGCCTCTTGAAAAATGCACATGTAACAAAAGTTTCCTGATTATACAAAGGGGTAGGAATATGCTAAGAAAATCTTTATTCTTTAATAGATTTCAGTTAACCTTCTTCCAAGGTTAGTTCTATATATCATAGTTCTGAAGAGAAACAACTAATAAGATATACATTGAGCAAGATTAGGGAGACTGAGCAATCTCATGTTCTTCTGTCTGCAGTGGGGAGAGCCAGAAAATCTGGTGATGTGATTTAGTCTCTTGGCACTGGGGAGTGCATGAAACCTTTTGTGCTGAACTACCGGGCTAGGCTTTAACTTCATGGGTGCTGGGGTTACAGGACTGTCTCATATATGTATATGTATTTTTTTCCACTACAAAATGGTCCTTCAGGGCTGAGGAGATAGCTCAGTAGAGTAAGTGCCTGCTTGGCAAGAGCAAGGTCCTGATTCAATCCCTGTTACAGCAAAAAAAGGTCCTTCATTTATATCCCTTGTTTTGTTTACTTTTGTCAGAGATGGGTATTCCATTACCATTCAAATATTATAGGTGTGTGAATTCAGCAAAATAATACAATATAGTCCAGAAGACCCTAATAACAGTGGGTTATCCGCATGACTGGCAATGTCAGAAGTTGTTGACTTGAGCCTTTTACAGCTCAGCATATTAATAAGGACTCCCATGTTCAATCCATAAACGTGTAATGTGTCCTCCTGTACCTTAGTAATCTTGAGTTCATGTGCAACCACATACCAGTGCTTAGTAAAAGGTGTTGAAATGAATAAATTGCTGCCTTCTTCCAGCAATTGGATCCAGGCTTTCTTTCGGTTTTCACGCAAAAAGTACTTTCATTGCCCCGTGCAGGATAAAAATTGATAAATTTTCGTTTTGTCACAAGACACAACCTGAACAGAAAAAAAGTTTTGAAGGACGTGGAAACCCTGCATGACAACAGCCGCCGTAGCTCGCCATCAGGGGGCAGTATTATTCTGAGAACCAGGAGAAGCTGCCATTTCCTCAAGTCCTTTGAATTAAATTGCTGTTCCCACAGTGACAAACGTTCGCTGGGGGAGAGAGAGGAAAGCTATTAATTTATGGCTATATGGACAAAGTAGATTAAAAAATCTACAGTTATTAGCAAAAGAGAATAAGAACTATGAAAATAAATCTAATCGAAGCTCTAGGTAGGAGCAAGCTCTTCCATAATGTAGGCTTTGGGCTGTCTTGGAGAAGTGCAGCAATTGTAGCCTCTGCTTCCCCATCTGGCAAGTGCTGCAAATACTTGTATGTTGCTAGGAGAATACCTGCGGCAACGAGCAGCACCTTATCTGCTTTATCGTATTTTTCAAATGTTTGTGATTATAGAAAGTCTACCTGGGGCTGGGGAGAAAGCGCGGTGGTCTAAGCACCTGCCTGGCAAGCGCAAGGTCCTGGGTTCCATCCCCACCCCCCACCCCTGATACCCGGTACCACGTGCTGTGCTAGCCCTATGCCCAGCCCTGAAACCAGCCTTGGTGCTGCACGCCTGCAAGCCCAGTGCTGGGGAGGCTGAGACAGGAGGATCTCTGCAAGTCTGAGCTGCATAGCAAGACCTTGTACCAAATATACAAATAAGTAAATAAATAAATAAAAGATTAAAAAAGAAAAACACTGCAGAGTTGAACAATCACAATGCATGAACACTTTAGGAAAAAAAAAAGGAAAAGAAAATCTACTTGCCCTGCACTAGTCCTCGGTTTACCTGATTATGGTAACATTTGGATCACTAATCAAGTTGAAATTTTTTTTTTATATTGCTGTAAAGGATGATTTATAAATAAATGAATAATATAAAATAATATAATAGAGGTATAAAGATTTGAGACTGATCGCTTATAAGAATTTTACATCTAAGTGATATACCTTATAGTATGTAGAAATGACAGCTTGCCACTTATTCATGAAAACAAAACATTTTCTTTGGCTCATTAGGGTTCCAGGACAAGTTTTAAACACACTGTTCACATCTTTAAACACACTTATTAATGCAGACTTTCCTTTATTGACCTTAACTGTGTTCACTGAGGCTGTATGATGACTCTGCTGACCAAAAAATTCAAAGTAGAAACTGTGTTAACTTAATAAAAATTGATCATTTTCTATGAACATTACTATAAAGCACTAGAGTTATGTATGAAATGAATTCTCGACAGAGATTCAAAAACTCTAAATGCATGAGTTTGAAGTAATTTCCTCCTAGGAAGCAAGTGGAAAGCAGTGCCCAGGTATTTTTTTCTTTCACTGTCATCCATTTAGGAGAGAGATTTTGTGGCTTACCAGCCTAACCCATTTTTCTCTTCAGTGGGAATAGCTCTTGGCTATAATAAGCAATTGGGACTGAGCAAGATAACAATTTATGGTAAAATAATTTGTATAAATTTATTTATCCTATAACTTCTAAGATGCGATTTTATGAATATCATTATAAATTATGCATATGATTTTCTACTCTAAAATCATTTCCCGTAAACAAACATAATTCAATAATTTTATTTATTTAATTTACAAGTACATTATAATCTTCTTAGGATATTTCAGTAGTAATTAATGATAGGCAGCTTTCATTCTGATCAAGGTTTCGTTGTATAGACAAACCCTCAGTTAATCCATTCTGCTCCAGCACATTGGGGTTGTTTCCAAGTTTTGCCAACTGTGAGTAAAGCTGTTATCAACATTTGTGTGCAGGTTTTGTGTGTATATTTTTTATTCTTTTGGATAAATATGGAGGATTATGACCATTTTGTTACATAATAAAAGTACATTTAGTTTTGTCTTCAAAGTGGCTACATCAAAAAATAAAAACAAAATGGCTACATCATTTTCTAGTCCTATAGCAACAAATAAGAGTTCTTGTTTCTTAGAGTCAGATTTTAATAGCTCTTCATATACCTTGGATACTATTTCTTCATTAGATGCATGTTTTGGAAAGAGATTTTTCAGATTTCTTTTTCTCATTTCTTAAACAGTATCTTATACTGAGAAGTTTTCAGGGTTTTTTGTTTGCTTGTTTGTTTTGTGTTTTAGGGAAGGGTATACAGGGTGTTCAGGGTCTCACTACTAGATCGACTCAGGTGATCTGCCTGTTTATAGCCTCCCAAGAGCTGGGATTACAGGCACTGCCACCACACCATCTCAATTGGGTCTCAGTGCTCCCTGCGGGTGGGGCCAGCAAGGCAGGCCTAGGGGAAGTTTTCAATTTTTTTTTTTTTCTTAGCAGAGCTGGGTATTGAACTCAGACCCTTGCACTTACCAGGGAAGTGCTTATTCCACTGAGCCATCGCCCCGGCCCCAAAGTTTTCAATTTTAATGAAGGCCAAATTATCAATTTTTCTCCCTCAGCTGTGCAGTGACCTTCCTGTCTCAGCATCCCCAGTGCTGGGATTACAGATGTGTGCCACCACGCCTGGTCTTGGTGGCTGGCATGGCACATTAAAGATTCCAGGACCCGCACCATATGAAGTACCAGGGATTGAACCCACATCCTTGTGCTTACCAGGTAGGTGCTTCGCCTGGCAAGCTTTCTCTCCCACCCTTAGTCTTACATTTTACATGTATGTTTCTGATTCATTTTGTAAATTTTGTGAATGGTACAGGGTTTGTGTTTAGATTCATTTTTTTTCTTATACAGCTATGACTGTCCAGTCCAGTTGTTCCAGGACCATTTGTTGAATAGAATATTCTCCATTGAACTACCTTGCTCTTTTGTAAAAACGTCAGTGACTGTATATTTGTGTGGATCTATTTTTGGACTCTGCCCTGTTAAGTCTAGTAAATTGTGAGGTTGGGTGCCATTGGTCCTTGGTTTTTATTTCCCAATATAATATCGGATGTTCTGGGTGTTTTGCTTTGGCACAACAGCTTTAGAGTAAGTTTGTCAATATCTATAAAGTTGAATTTTAATTGGAGCTGCACTAAATCTATAGGTAAAGTTTGGAAAAACAGACATTCTGACAGTATTGGGTCTTCCCATATGCATGGAATCTACATTTATTTAGATTACCTTAGATTTCTTTCATCAAAATTTTGTAGTTTTTTAATCTTACGCGAAGTTGGTAGATTTATATGTAAGTATTTGGGGGCTAATGTAAATGATGATGCATTCTTTATTTTATTTTTAATAGAAAACAACATTAATTTTATTGGCATTTGTTTTATGCTTAATTTATTCCTGTGCCTTAAGCTTTAGTTTCTTCAGTGTCTTCTAGGCTTTTTCTTCTATGCAACCTCCTCCTCTGGTTTAGGAACAATTTGTTCCTTTTCAGTAAGTATCATCTCAGCATAGCAGGGGCATCTCAGGGATGGGTTAGTCTGGCCATGAGCTCTATAAGTACGGTGGCACATCTTGGGTATTTTGTTCACCTGGATGTGTTCAATACCCAGAGAATGTACATCTAAACTGTTAAGCTGCCGGGCGTGGTGGCGCAGGCCTATAATCCCAGCACTTGGGAGGCTGAGGCAGGAGGATTGTTGTGAGTTCGAGACCAGCTTGAGCTACAAAGTGAGCCTAAGGCCAGCCTGAACTGCATAGTGAGACTCTGTCTCAAAAAGACAAAATAAATAAGTAAATAAGAAAATAAACCGTTAAACTCAGCATTACTCTCTGCATTTTTAAGCATGTGCATCAAAAATTTAGCACTTTTTTTGGGCCACCGACCCTGTGTCCAGCCCCACTGTTTGGCCTGGGTACACCTACCAACTCCACCATTGTAACACTGGAATGGCACACATTGCTTCTTTAATGTGACATCCTGTAGATAGTTGGTGGCCTTTCAGATATGCATACCCTTGGTGGCCTGGGCAGTTTCATACATGTTCTTAGAGTGAATGTGAAGATTTGAGCCTCTTGCTCTGCATGATTTTGTAGGGTTTTCTGGGCTGAAAGAGTAGTGAACCATTTTCACAAGTCACCTCAGGCCGCTCACAGGAAGAGAACTGTATTCTTTATTTTAAATTCTAATTGCTTATTGCTGTTATATTAAAAAGTAATGGGCTCTTGCATGTTAACATTGTGACATTTGATATTTTGGTTGTGTAAACTTGTAGATGGTAGTAAGTAGGATTGTTTATTAGTACCAGGAGATTTGGGTGGTTTTATTAGTTGTTTTGAATTTTCTACAGAGACATTTGCGTTGTTTGAAAACAGAAACATTTTTCTTCCTCCTCTATCTTCATGCATTTTGTTTCCTTTGTCTTCCTTATTGAATTATCTAGGACTTCCAGTAGGATATTAAATAATTGTGGTGAGAGTGGGCCTTTGTGCTTTGTTTCTGATCTTATCAGGAAAGGATTATACATCAGAACCAAATGGGATTTATCACAAGAATGCAAGGTTGCTAGTATGGGGAAATACAAGTGTCTCACTTTGATCCTGTAACCTGTAATCTTGTTAAATTTGCTTATTAGCTCTAATCGTTTTTAAGCAGATTATTTGGGATTTCCTCTATATGAAGGCATGTCATTTGGAAATAAAAATAATTTTTCTTTTTCCTTTTAGGTATTTCTTTATTTTCTTTTCTGACTGATAAATTGCTCTGGCTAGAGCCACTAGTACAATAATAAATAGACTTCCAGAGCAGACCCCCTTTTCTCATTCTTTTTTTTTTTTTTTTTTTTCGCATTTTAAGGAAGGGTCTACAGGGTGCTCAGGGTCTCACTACTAGATCAGATTCATAGTGATCTGCCTGTTTACAGCCTCCCAAGAGCTGGGATTACAGGGGTGCACCACCACACCCAGTCTTAATTGCAATCTCAGCGGGCCCCAGGGGTGGGGTAGGGGTGGGGCCAGCACAGCAGGCCCAGGGATGAACCCTAGTCCCCTGCACCTGCTTGCAGATGCTTTAATCTGCTGAGCTTTTGGCCAGCTCCCTCTTGTCTCATTCTGTAGAGCAGGAGACATAGCTCAACAGTATAGGTACCTGCCTGTCAAGCATAAAGTCCCAAGTTCAATACCGGGCACTGCAAAAAAAAAAATAATAATAATGATGATGTTAGTTTAGGGTTTCTCACAGATGCTCCCTGTCATGTTGCGTAGGTTTCCTTCTGCTTTTAGTTTTATAATGAAAGGACACTGGATTCTGTCAAATATGTTTTCTGCTTCTATGGAGGTGATAATGTGCTATTTGTCCCTCATTCCAGTAATAATACAGTAGTACATTTTGTCATTGGATCATCTTATGATGGCTAGCCTTGTATTCCTGGAATAAGTTTCTCTTGATCATGGGTATGATTTTTTTTTGATATTGCTGGATTTGTTTTGCTGTATTTAGCTGAGGATTTTTGCATCTGTGCTAATAAGGGAATTGAACTATATGTTTTTCTTAAGACATCTTTGTTGGCTTTTGGTGTCAGGACAATACTGAGCTCACTGAACAAGCTATGAGCTAGAGATTTGTGTGAGCTTTTGATCATTACTTCATTATATGATGAAGCAGTGTCTCCAAGCTTCTGGTGTGAGACTGTTTTGGCCATGAGGATAGTTTCTCCCTAATGTGTTCTTACTGGTCCTTTTACTTTCGGAGGAAGAACAGGAAGTTCTGAGGTTGTCTGGTACTAATATCCTGGTAGGTCTAATGGAAAAAAGGGAGTCATCAAGAGGCACAACAGGGCTAGCCAGATAGCTCAGTGGACTACAGTGCCTACTTTAGGGACCAGGGTTCCATCCCCAGCGTGCTGTGCTGGCCCCACCCCCGGGGTGTGCTGAGACCGTGATTGAGACTGGCATGGTGGTGCATGCCTGTAATCCTAGTGGTTGGGAGGCTGAAAACAGGAGGATCACTGTGAGTCTGATTGTGTAGTGAGACCCTGTACTAAATACAGAACGACAACAACAAAAAAACAAACAAAATATGTCTATATATATCAAACACTTTAAATAATCAGGAATCTAGTTGTATCACAGTGCTTTGAAATAATTTTTGGCATATTGTAGTAGTTATTTTCTATCCTCTCTTCTAGTTCAATATGGATTCTTTTCTTTTTTTTTTTTTTTTTTTTTTTTTGGTGGCACTGGGGATTGAACTCAGGCCCTTACACTTGCCAGGCCAGTGCTTATCCTACTGAGCTATCTCCCTGGCTCCTTACTATGGATTCTAACAGAAGGCTTACTATCTCTAAATAAGTCAGTATGCTCCCCCCAAGAATGTGATTCCAGTGAATGCCTTGAGTTTTGTAGCACGCTGTATCCACTATTGGTTTTCATGTTGCCATCTAAAAAAAGGTAACACAGATTAGTTTGTAAAGTGCATAACTTCGCTCTCCCCCCAGCTTGGTATCATAGTATCAAAATAACCTCAGAGGGAGAAAAAAAGTCTTAGAGCTGAGATACAATGAAAGTTCCCAGGCTCATTGCCTTATAAAATCTCACAGTGCAGTGCTTTCAGTGAAGGCACAGGAAATGGGGATTGTTCCCATTTTGCAAGTGAAAAACTGCAGTTAGCAAGGAAGCTCTGATTTGGATTTAGATCACCTGCTCCTGATGAAGTTTCACTCTGTGGTCTTCCTTGTTTTGTTTAAAAAAAAAAAAAGTGACCATCATGGATCAAATCAGTGGATGTTTAGAAAAGATCCTTCATTCTTTGGTGCAGACTTTTTTCTTTTTCTTTAAATCATAATGACGGGATGATTTCTATGTCATCAGAAGATGAATCATCAAATTCTTAAAAAGAAATCTCAAGTAGCTGGTTGTTCTAGCAATCTCTGCTTTTTCTCTAAATGGTGCATCTGATCAATTAAAAGCTGTTTTAGAAAACAGGATATAGAGGTCTTTTGATGGAGGAATACCAATTTAATGTTCAGGTCAAACAGAAATGTTTGTATCAACAGTTCATTCATTGGTAACACAGAGTAGTTCATCTCTGGATTTCTTTAACAGTATGAGAAATAAAGCATAGATGTCCTGGGTGCAGCCAGGCCAATGTTCGAACAGTGATTCAATAACCAGTGGCTGACATGCGCTGAATGGTTGGAGGAGTGAGATGCAAGATGACTGGAGAAGCATCAACTGCACACACAGAGTGTGACTGAGCTAAAGGTTTGCTGTTTGCATATTGAATCCTGAGGGGGCCAGTGTTAGACTGGAGTAGGTGCCAGAGCGAGGTGGCTTGCTGTCTCCAGACCAAACAGCAAGAGGAGTGTTTGTTCTTTTGAAAACTAGACAAGAATGGAATCATCCAGAACAGATGGCTTTAGAACTTAAGAGTTTTATTTTATCTTTCTTTTGCAATCATTTGGATTTACAGAAATATTTTGAGCATAGTGAGGCTTCAGCCAAAGCATCTTGACGAGAACAACTTATATAACTGCAGAATAATGTTCAAAACCAGGAAATCAATGCTGCCACACAGCCCCTGCTCTGTCCTTGTTGGCATTAGGATCCAATGCAGCGTCCTACATTGCATTTAGTTGTTGTATTCCCTTGTCTCTGGCAACATGCAATACTTAACAGGCACTCTTCATTTTCTAGGAATTTGAAACTTTTTTTTTTTTTTTTTTTTTTTGTCTTTTTGAGACAGGGTCTCACTATGCAGTTAAAGCTGACCTTAAGCTCTCGTGATATCCCAGGCTGGTCTCAAACTTGCAACAATCCTTTTGCCTCAGCTTCCCAAGCACTGGGATCACAGGTATGCACCATCAGGTCTGGCTGAAACTTCTGAGAACACCGGTCAGCTACTTTATAGGTGGTCTTTTAACTTAGTTTCCTCTGCTGCTTGAGAGCCAGGCTGTGTGTTTGGGGCAGGAATGCCGCACTTGGTCTTTCTGAGTGTATCCCATGGGGGCTACATGGTGTCTGTGAGTCTTTTCACTAGTGATGCTTACCCAGGTCACTTAAGCTATCTTCAACCAGGTTTCTTCACCATTATTATTTTTCCTTTCATAATTGAGAAGTATCTGATGAGAGGTATGTGAGCGTAGTCAATAAATTACATGCTCACTTATAAATTTTACCACCTGTGATCTTGGCCACAGCAATTGTCATTATGGAATTCAAAATGAAGATTTTTCTTCATCATTTGAATTCTTTTTCTTCCTCACTCCCCCAGGAAGCCATGATAATGGATTCAGATGTCGACTTTATTCTGAAGGTTGTAACCCAGGCCTGTTATTTATTTTGTTGCTCTAATAATTATTCAGCTTCAGACATTAAGAGCTCTTTCAGAATGACTTCTATGTCCTTTCAACATTCCTTAATCCTTTTACAAATCAAGGTGCTGGGACCACAAGATGCTCTTGGTCCTGGAGCTGGATGTTTCAAGAAGTCTTTATGTTGGAAAATGGGGGTAGAATCCAAGATCTGAGTCCTTGGGGTGCTGCTCTGGACTGTCTTGCACACAGCTATACATACCAACATGTGCTTCTCCATTTGGTTCTGTTTATCCATGTCTATATGTATATCTGTTCATCTATGCCTACATCTCTTGTTTCAATTCTTTTTTTTTTTTTTTTTTTTTCTTTACGGAACTGGGGATTGAACTCAGGCCCTTATGCTTGCCAGAGAAGCACTTATTCCACTGAGCCATCTCCCTGGTCCCTCTTCTTTCAATTCTGATCTAACATTTTCGGTAGATTTGGAACTTCTCTTTTCACTCCTGAGAAATATAGCTTTCATTTACAAACATTCACTTATTTCTTCAGTCCTACTATATATGCTTTTAAAAGTTACACTTCTGTTAATTCATATTGCTATGAGAAATAAATTGGCTAATAAGGCCACAATGTTTGTGTATAATCCTTTTTGTGTTTTCCTCCATTTTTTTTTTTTTTTATTAATACCCGTCTGCAGTTCCACAGCCCCTACAGAGTAGTTACACTGTTTATTGATAATTTCATCTGTTAGTATGTGTAGGCCAGTTTGGGTTCCCTCCATAAAGTGGCAGAATTTAATTTAAATAATTAACTAATTAGTAGGCTTTGGCATGTGTGAAACATCACTGTGATTTTCACAGAGCACACACCCCTCCATACGACCTCCTCTCTCTCTCCCCTCCCGATCTCCCGCTCTTTCCTACTCATCTTTGATAGCTAAGGTTTTTCGTTTTTTGTTTTTGTTTGTGCAGTGTCTCACTACACAGCTCAGACTTGTAGTGTTCCTCCTGATTTCTGCCTCCGTAGTTCTGGGATTACAGGCTAATCAGTTTCATTAGTTTCTAGTTTCATTTCTGTTTCTCTTTCTCACAAATGAGCAGACACATGTCTATTTTCTTGTATCCTTCTATTTTCTATACAAAAGGTGACACAAGTAGAGAAACTCATTTGCACTTGTCTTTTCCTGTTGAACAGGGCATGCTGGGAAACATTCCAAATTCCTCTAGCGTGATAGGGTACGCCCCTTTCCTGGATGTTTGGCACTTCAGGGTATGAGTGCCAAAATATATGGATAATTAATTTTTCATATATTCAAAATATGAATAATTTATTCAAATTTTATGTGTATGGTCATTAAATTGTTTTCAGTGTCTCATGATTACAAAAAGGCTGTACATCTACTTTATTTATTTATTTGGCAATACTGGGGATTGAACTCAGCACCCTACACTTGGCAGGCAAGTGCTTATTCTACTGAGCTATCTCAGCGGCCCTGCTATCTCCCTGGCCCTGCATCTACTTTTTGTGGTGTAACTTCAGGTTGAATTTCTGAAAGTAAGGCTGAGCTTATTTAATTTTGTCAGGAATTGTTCAATTTTCCTCCCATGAGATTTGTACCAGAAATGCATGGAAAATTTCCTGAAGGCCCTGCCAACACAATTTTTTTTTTTTTTTTTTTTTTTGCAGAACTGGGCATTGAACTCAGGCCCTTGCACTTGCCAGGTAATCACTTATTCCACTGAGCCATCTCCCTGGCCCCCTTCCAACACAATTACTCGCCACACTTTTAAATTTCTGAGAGGTGAGAAATGTTATCTTTGTACTACTGCAATTTGAATTTTTCTAAGTACTATAGAAATGTATTCTTCCACCACAGCAAACATCAAGGAACAGCAGCCCTCCTCTCCACTTTCCCCAGCCCTGGACCTCTGCTATCCCATGGCCGAGGGCCTCAACAAGGGCCACAGGGTGACTAAGAACCACAGCCGCGGGCACGGACGCCTCACCAAACGTGGACTTTGTGCGGACGAGATCCGGGAGGTGTGCGGCTTCGCCCCCTACGAGCGAGCGAGCAAGCGAGCGAGCGGGTGGCTCGCTGGGGAGCTGCTCCTCAAGTTCATCAAGAAGAGGGTGCTGGGAGCTTGCCTGTAGTCGGGGGAAGGAAGGGTCAGTGCAGGGCGGATGGAGCCCAAGGCGGAGGTGGAGGAAGCAGCCGCCCCGGAGGTCAGGTCAGGCTCTCGTCCCGTCCCACTTCCCAGCACAGCGCTCTCTCCGAATCGCTGGGGTGAGGTTCCAATCCGAGGGCTTCGCCAGGCGTCACCAATTCTTCAGGGCAAACTGCAAAAGAGAAGCCAGACTGCAGATGAAAGAGCGGACGTCTGAAGAAGCAGCCTTAATCCAGGAAAAAGAAAACTTCAGAAGAAGCATGGTCCGCATCTTCAGAGAGACAGAAGAGGAGATAGAGCACATAAGGAAACGTTAACAGCGCCTGCTTGGCAAGAGCAGGGTCATGAGTTCAATTCCTGGTACCCCCCTGAATAAAAAAAATGAGTAAAGGTATCTGTGATTAATAAAGTGATGAATGAACTGTAATGTTACAAAAAAAGGAAATATTGCCCTGATGCCGAGGACCTGCACTGCAGAGCAGCTCAGCGTGAGGACGGAGTGAGCCGTCTGGAGAAGGCATGCAAGGACACAACGCGAATGTCCAGGCAGCTGCTGAATCAGGAAAAGCTTCGCATCCGCGAAGACGAGCTCGGAAGCTCCAACGTCTGCGTGATCAGAGTCCCAGAAAAAGATAACAAAGTGAACGAGGCAGAGGACATAATTAAAGAAATCGTTGAAGAAAACTTTTTGGAGCTGAGGAGGGACTCAAGGCTTGAGGCCTTCAGTGCTCAGCGAGCCCCCAGCAAGGTGCATGAGAGAAACCTCACTCCTAGACACATCTTGGTGACGTTCTGGAGCCCCGGTGAGAGCGAAGATCCTGAAGGGCTCAGGAGAGAGAGAAGTCACCTACAGGGGCACGCGGTTCCAGCTGACGGCCGACTTCTCACTGAGCATGCTGGACGCCCGGAGCCAGTGGTGCGACATCGTAAGAGTCCTGCACGAGAACAGCTTCCACCCCCGAATCCGGCACCCAGCCGGCTAGACTGACCTTTGATTTTGAGGGCCAAACAAGAACATTTTTTTGATATTGATGAATTCAAAAGATTTGTTTCTCACGTACCCTCTTTGAAAGGATTGCTAGAGAATGTATTCTAGGGTCTAGGAGGCTGCAGCAGCAACAGCGTGCTTTCCCCACCAACACCCAGGAGGACACAGCGAACGGAACATTGCATCTCTACTCGCAGGGTGGCAGTCGACAGCTCTGCCAGTGCAGCAAAGGGAACTTTATTATTTGGACACCGTTAAAAGTTATTCTTTTGCATTTTAATGATGGTATAGAAGGTATAGCTGGTATAGAAGGCTTGTTTGTATGTTTGTTAACAAGGGAGTGAACCCGAAGCTTTTCTCTGAGCTATATTTTCAGCCCTTGAGAAAAATTTCTAGACAGGTCTCACCAAGTTGCTCAGGCTGGGTCTCACCTGTGACCTCCTGCCTCAGCCTCATTAGCTGGGCTCCAGCGCAGGGGGAAGGGAGTGTCACCACAGGAAACTTCACAATAAAGATTTTTCACTTGAAAAAACAAAACAAGAAAGAAAGGAGGAAAGAAAGAAAGATGGGTAGGAACGCACATCAGGGACTCCAAGAGGAAGAGTGAGGAGCTGAGCAACATGCTGGCTGCCATGAAAAAAACATGGCTGCCCAGAAGGACTAAGCTCCTCTGGAGTAAAGCTTTGCAGAAAGTTAAAACAAGGGCTGGCCAAATAGTTCAGTGGATTAAAGCACCTACAAGCAGACTCAAGGTCCAGGGGTTCAATCTCCCAGCCTGCCATGCCAGCCCTGCCCCCCCAAGATGGCAATTGAGACTGGGCATGGTGGCACATGCCTATAATCCCAGCTCTTGGGAGGCTGTAAACACAAGGACCACTATGAGTCCAGTCTACTAGAGAGACCCAGAACACCCTGTAGACTCTTCCTGAAAATGCAAAAAATAAATTAAAAAAAAAAACCCTAAAATTAAAAAGGCAGTGATCAGAAAGTTAAAACAAATAAATAAATAAGATTATAGGACATTTTCATATCTTCTTTTGTAAGTTGCCTAGTTCTCTATTTTTCTCTCAGGCTTTTTATTTTGTTCTTGGTCGTTAAACAGTCTTTATATATGAGGACTTTTTTTTTCTCC
Organism: Ctenomys sociabilis; assembly: GCA_004027165.1. Classification (NCBI taxonomy): domain Eukaryota; kingdom Metazoa; phylum Chordata; class Mammalia; order Rodentia; family Ctenomyidae; genus Ctenomys; species Ctenomys sociabilis. Next base: position 75 of record PVKA01017948.1, on the reverse strand, counting down.
AGTTGAAAATATTCTCTTCTAATGTCCTGACTTTGTTTATGGTGTTTCTACCATACAGTTTTACTTTTATGTATT
>PVKA01017947.1:6098-44864 GCA_004027165.1 Ctenomys sociabilis | reverse complement strand
AAAAAAAAAAAAAAAAAAAAAAAAAAAAAAAAAAAAAAAAAAAAAAAAAATTCTTAACATTGCAACAACTAAAGTTATTTCACAAGGCAGATAATAAATACTTATAATTAAAATCCATCACATTAAACTAAATTTAATGTTGTTGAATTTTAAATTTACAAAAAGTTGGGGCTGGGGAGATGGCTCAGTGGAATAAGCACTTCCCTGGCGAGCAAGAGCCTGAGTTCGATCCCTGATTCTGCAAAAAAAAAAAAAGTTAGCATCTCCTCAATTGTTTAATATGTTGTCATCTTTTGTAGGATGATGTTTTGATATAAGAAACAAATATCTGGACCATAATTAAGATCTATTTTATAATTATACAAATTATTCAACGATTATATTAAAAAATCTTTAATATGAAGTTAGTAATACAATTCAGAGCAATTCTGTGTGGGGATCAAGGTGGTGGTTTTAAACAGATGATAATAATAAAATTGAAATTTATATTTACTATTAGTCATACATTTATATAGTTATAGCATGATTTCTGAATGGTAACTCTTTTTTCTTTTTTTTCATACCAGGGATCAAAATCAGAACCTTGTGCTTGCACAGCAGGCTCTTATGCCTCTTAGATATATCCCCAGCCCATGTTAATTCTTTTGAAGAGACTATTTCAAGTGTTTTGTTTCATTACAGTGGTCAGATAGATTATGCAATATCAGTATTTTTCAGCTTTAATTTTAAACATATTAATGGCTGATTAAATGTGCAATGAGCAAAGGATTGCATTTTTTATATTTGTACTTTTTTGTTATTATGCTTGCTGGATTGATAGTCTTTGAGTCATTGCAGCATGGTTGGAATTTATGCTTTAGAGTCAGAAAGACCTGAGTTCCTAACCCAGTCTCTTCTCAGATGTTACACAAATTATTTAATTTCTCCAGGCTTCAGTTACCTCATTAATAAAGGAATTGTAATAGTCAGTGTTTTGCTACTATATTGAAGTACCTAAGGCAGGTGACTTTATAGAGAAAAGAAGTTTTTAGCTCACAGTTTTGGAGGTTGACATTTCAAGCAGCATCGTCGTCCTTAGCTTCATCACATAAGGACATATGACAATTTGGCAGGAGACTGAGTGAGAGGTGGAGATTACACAGCATGTAGGGAATCTAGCAAGCAGGGAGATGTGGCTTTAAAAAACAACTATACTGTGATAATTTATCAGGGTCCTAGGAGAGTGATTTAATCTCATCTGAAGGCAATGGCTCCAATAAACTAAGAGTCTCTCCTCAAACCCCACCTCCTAAAGGTAATATCACCTCTTAACATTGCCGTGCTGAGGACTGATTCTTCCAACTGGTAGACCTTTTACCGAAAGGCTATATCCTAATCATAGCACCCTTTTGGCATCATTGTTATTATTATTTCTTACATTCTTCATATTTCTCATCATATTTAGTAGTTCTGCACAGGTTCTATAGAGAAAGAATCAGTAGGCTGTCTGGCTGTCTCTGTAATTATAAAAGGGGATTTATAAAATTATCTTACAGGGTCAGAGGCAGGGGCCGGGGAGATGATCGGTGGAATAAGCGCTTCCCTGGCAAGCGCAAGGGCCTGAGTTCAATCCCCAGTTCCACAAAAAAAAACAAAACAAAACAACAACAACAAAAAAAAACCACCAATAAAAAAGAACTAGAAGTGACCATGGATGCAGTGCCAGTCTGAGACTGAAGGCCTGGAAGCTCTTGGGAGAATCACCAGCAATCGTCTGTGTGGAAAGGCTGCGAGGCCAGACTCTGGTGCCTGTAGGCAAAGGTCAAAAGGATGGGTTTCCCACATAGGGGCCTACTTTTGCTTTTCATTCTGCCAAGGCAACAAGCCTGTTGGTTGGTGCCATCCACAATCAGGGCTGGTCTTCCCCCCTGTGTTCTGAGCTGCTTGTCAATAAACTCTGGAAACACCCACAGACACTCATGAGTGTGTTTTACTAATCTGCAGGGGATTTTTAATCTAGTCAAGTTGCTAATCAAGATTGACTATGGCGATTATCTAAAACAGGATTTCAGAAGTTGCAATTACTGAATTTGTAAAATATGCTAAAGGATTGCAAGAAACTCTTTTGAATGAGAAAATAGTCCCTTGCAAATATTTGAGGCACAAAATAGAAGAGAATTAGGAGAGGAATATAGTGGATAGTCTATTTGGATGGAGATCTTGCCATTTGTAACAATATAAATAAAGTTGGAGGACATTATGCTTAGGAAAATAAGCCAGGTGCAGAAGAAAAATACTACACATGATCTCACTCATATATATGTATATATACCTCAAAAAAAAGTTCAATACATAGAAACAGTAAAATAGCAACTACAGGGGGAAGGGCAGAGGGAGAATTGGAATATGTAGATGAAAGTGTACAGAATTGTAGTTAGGTGGGATAAATAAGTTTAGCTATCTAATGTACAGCATGAGCACCAAAGTTAGTAATATTGTATTATATGATGGAAATTTGCTAAGAGTAGATTTCACAATTACAAAAAATGGGCAACTATGTGAGATGATGGATGTCAATGTGCTTGAATATAGTAAGCAGTTTCTTTGTATACTATATCAAAACACCATGTTATACATGTAAAACATATATAGTTTTAAAAAGCTCTAAAGATGATTTGCGTGTGTACCTATGAGGAGAGGTGACGTGGTTTAGGTCTACAACGTCCCCTAAAGTGGTATGCATTGCAGGTGTGGGTTTCAGAAGCTGATGAAATCATGAAGCATGAACTTCCTCAGTAGCTTACTCCAGAGAGAGTTCATCATATCACTAGCTCACTGTGCTGTTAGAAGTGCTCAGTGGGTGTGTGGCCTGATGCGGTGTATGCTTGTTCTGGCCCTTCATTCCTTCCCTGGCTCCCTTCCTCCTTCTCTCATTGGTCCTTTCAAGAACGGAAACAGCTCCCTTCCGGTAGAGGTGCCACAAGGGCTTTGTTTTGGAGCCAGCTGAAGTGTGCAGCTGTGAGCTGAATGGGACCTTTACTCTTTGGAGCTTCACACGTCAGGTATTTTGTTCCAGTTACAGCAAGCTAACTAATGCAGAGGATTACCGCAAGCACCGTGAGTCTCTTCTTGGATTCAAGTTGCAACTCCTTAAAGAGTGACAGTGACTGCCCTTGCCATGTTGCAGGGTTAAGTACTTCCTGAAATAATACAGAGGGAAGCAGTCTGCAATGTGTAAACACTGTAATTATTAAAGCAGGTTATTATAGAGTGTAGCAGTTGTTATCACGCAAATGGAAACGATTACAATCAGCATTTTAATTCTCTCTCTTAGTTCTAACCTTTTGAGATAAACTTTAGTTACTGTATTTAAAAGTGGTAGGGTTTCAAAACCAGAGCCTTCCCTTTAGTCTGTGGTAATTTACTTTTACAAGAACTCTTATTTCTGCTCTGTCACTAGGTGTGGGCTTAAGAAGCATGAGTCCATCCAGGTGCAGGGGCTCATATCTATAGTACTAGCACTCTGGGAACTTGATGCAGGAGGTTCAAAATTTCAAGGCCAGCGTGCAAAGTCTGAGAGAGACTTTGTCTCAAAACAAAGAATAAAAAAGGGCCAGGAATGTAGCTCAGTATAAATGTACTGTGCTCAAACTGTAGTACTAGGAGAAACTAGTACTGGGCGTGGTGGCGCATGCCTGTAATTCCAGCACTAGGGAGGCTGAGGCAGGAGGATTGTTGTGAGTTTGAGACCAGCCTGAGCTACAAAGTGAGCTTAAGGCCAGCCTGAACTGCACAGTGAGACCCTGTCTCAAAAAAGGCAAAAAAAAAAAAAAAAGGGCCAGGAATGTAGCTTAGTATAAATGTACTGTGCTCAAACTGTAGTACTAGGAGAAAAAAAAAGTTAGGGAAAGAATTATGTGTTGTCTCAGTAGTTTTTGCTAATGACTACCATTCTTCCAAGTTTTGCAGAGCATATATTACTGCAAATGATTATGACATACTTGGTTAGTGCCTTGTGCCACAGCTTATAAATACACTGAGCCGAGGGACAAACAGCTCAATGCCTGTGAAGTGTGTGTGTGTGTGTGCGCGTGCGTGCACGAGTGTCTGGGCCATGTAGGGGCCAGGGAGATGGCTCAGTGGAATAAGTGCTTCCCTGGAAGCACAAGGGCCTGAGTTTAATCCCCAGTTCTACCAATGGGAAAAAAAAAAAAAGAAAATAGGACCATGTGCATGGGTGGAAGGTTTTCTTTATATTTTCTGTCCACAAGCACAGGACATAATACTATTTCAAATTGATCTCACGCTCATATTTTCTAATGAAGATCCATTTTCTTTATTAAGTTAATTTCAGGTCTGTCCGGTGATAACCTTTATTCAGGTAGCCTCACACTTGGCATGTTGGTAGCTTTTTCGCCTGTCCAGCTGCTCCACTGGAAAGGCCTATAATCACTGTATTTGGGGTAATGAATATTCTTTTCCCAGAAGTGTTGGATCAGTCAGAAGGTGACTTCTGAAGCTGTCTGACTGTGGTCTGTCTGTAGGAATAAACACCCGCATATGTAGCGTAACTCACGGGTTGCTCGTGACGTCACATGGAGGGCTGGCCTGAAGCCGCTCTGCGTGATGGCAGTGCAGGCAGATGACTGATGTGACAGCTGCAGGAAAGGCTGTCATCACATGTGCTGCCCCAGCCTCCGACCTGTTTCGGCTGCAGAGTCCAGGGCTGTGGCACCCATTCAGCTGTAATCTGTTCAACAGAAATGCAGCTTGGCAAACGGAGAGGCTGGAATCTTTTACTCACCTGTTTCTTTCTTTGCTGAATGAATGCTGACATGTCTCCCACTATCTAAGGAAGAGAATTAGCTCCCCAAAAAGGAATTCTTCATTCTTTAAGGATCCCTTCATGTGCTGATCATTGCCTAAGAATTTTTTGACTTATGTAGTGATTAAATGAATAGTTGAATTACAAAGAAGAACAAGCTCTTTTGAAAACAGGGCCATGTAGGGTCCAGGGAGATGGCTCAGTGGAATAAGCGCTTCCCTGGCTGGAAGCACAAGGGCCTGAGTTTAATCCCCAGTTCTATCAATAGAAAAAGAAAAAAAGAAAATAGGACCGTGTGTATGGGTGGAAGGTTTTCTTTATATTTTCTGTCCACAAGCACAGGACATAATACAATGATGAAAAATTTTTATCCTCAATGTCCATTAATATATAATACACACACATTGTGTGTCTGTGGATGGTGACTGGACACGTGGCCTTCCCACCAAGCTGTGTCCTCAACACGTCATTTTTTATTGTAAGATAGGATCTCATACAGTCATTATGCTGCCCCCACTACATTTTTTTTTTTTTTTGTTAAAAATAGTGGGTTGAAAAAAAAAAGGCCTACAGAAGCTACATGATTTTTACATTTTAAAGCATTGCTAACAAAAAAAAATATGACAGAGACCAGATAGTGCAATAACCCTAGAGTATTTTTTAGACCCTTTACAGAAAAAGTTTGCTGGTTTCTACACTACCTAGAAAGTACTAACAACAAAGCCTCCTGCATAATTGCAGCTTATTTGGGTCAGATGCCCTTCCAAATCTAGTATTTCTTCTCTTTTGGTTGTTCCTTTCTAGTCTAGTTTCCTCAGTGGCTTCAAAATGGGTCTTTCTCTGCCACCTGAAACACATGACAGCAAAGAGAGGCTACACTGGTGAGCATTTTATTACTGGGATCAAAATATCTGACATATACTTCTTAAAGAAAGAAAGGTTTGTTTTGGCTCATGGCTCTGGAGGTTTCAGTCCATAGTTAGTTGGTTCCAAGACAGAAAGAAACATCATGGTAGAAAGGCAAAAAACTGGCTCATCTCATAGCATGCAGGAAGCAGAAAGGTAAGAGCGTGATACGCACTGAGAGAGAGAGAGAGAGAGAGAGAGAGACAGAGAGAAGTACTGAGGACAGGAGCTATCCTTCCAAGGGATGCTCCAGTGAACCACCTTCTCTGATGAAGCCCTTCTCCCAACAGCTCATGCAGCACTAAACTCATCAATGGGCTAATCTTTGATGAGGTTAGCACCTTCATGAGCAAACCTCCTTTCAAAAAAATTGCACCTTTGAACACATGAGCCTCCCAGGGAACATCTGAAATGAGACCATGACATTCTCCCATGACCTCAAAGGCTCGTGCCCATGTCAGTCTGCAAAATGCATTTAATTCATCTCTGGGTATTCCCAGGATCTCAAAAGCTCCAGCACTGTTCAATATTCCAAGTGCTTTTCTGAGACACAAGGCAAACTCTTAGTGATGGGTTCTATAAAAGGCAACTGAGTACAGGTTTCCAGTGACACAGGTTAAACATTCTCATTCAAAGAGGCAGAAATAAAAGATTAAAGAGGAACCAGACTCAAATTAGACAGAAGCCAATTGTGGAAAACATGAACTCTGTGAGCTCTACATATGGTGTCCATGGTAAATGATGATGAGATATGCGCTCCAATGGGCTTGGGTGGCCCCACTGTGACAGCCTTGCTGGTTGCTGTCCACATGGCCTTTCTCCTGGACTGAATCTTCTCACTGCCTGTGGCTTTCCCTGGCAACTTCCCCAATGGGTCTCTGTTGCAATTTTTGGTTTATTCTCACATCTTTATGCATTACCCTCTGAGGGGTGCCTGGCAGGCACTGTAGCCTTAGCACAGATTGCTTGGCTTCCCAGGCCTTCCGTGACTGGGTAGACCCTCCCGCGAGCCCTGAATTCTTGCATTCTGTATACCTGTGCAATCACATGACATGATGCCAAAGTTTGCTGCCAGCATGAGCAGTAGCTGTTGCCTCTTGGACAATGGTTCCTGACTGTCTGGAGGACTGAGTGTTAGAAAAACTTTCTTAGGTGGCCCCAAGTAGGTAGAGTATTCTGAAGCTTTCTTCACAAAGCAGTATTTTTCAAACAATTTAAACTTGCACATCTTTGAGCCTAAGACAGGTGCAGCCTGCCCAGTTGCTGAGAGACCCTCATGACATCCTTCCTATTATTCTAGTGCAAAGTATTTGGCCTATTTTTATGGTACAAATATCTTTTACAAATGCAGCTTCTTTGGCTTCATTTTTACACGTGCTTCATTGGTGACCAAATTGAAATTTTTTCATATATTTCTATTCTAAAAGTAACCAGTGATACCCAAGCCATAACCTGTCTTGTATTGCCCTGAAATTTCCTCTGTGCGATTGCTTTGCCCCCTTTCAGCTCAGCTTCACATAAACTCACAGGTCATAAACAGTATGTAGACAAGGTATTTGCCATAAAGCAATGCACATGGCTTTTAGTTAAGTTCTCAAGACAGTCCTCATATTCCCATCTGAGCCCTCATCAGAGCAGCCTTCACCATTCATAATCTCAACACTTTGGTCTTTTGAGCTTCCGCTAGAATTAATTCCACCAGCCTGCATATCCAAGTCTTTCCAAAGTCCTCCTGCAAATAAGTTCCAAAGGCTTCTGAGTTATGTCATCAGGAACAGTCACAGCAATGGCTGTGTCCCTACCTTGAATTTCTGTATTAGTCAGCTTTTTGTGGTTGTTCCAAAATACCTGCCAAACCCAATTTTTAAAAAATGTTATTTATTTATTTGGTACAGGGTCTTGCTATGCAGCTCAGACTCATAGTGATCCTTCTGTCTCAGCCTTCCCAACACCGAGATTACAAATTTGTGCCACCACACCTGGTTTCAGTGGCTGGTGTGGTGTGCTCTGGGTTATTAGGGCTGGCATGGCATGTAGTACCAGGGATCAAACCTGGGTCCCTGTGCTTGCCAGGCAGGTTCTTAGACCACTGAGCTATCTCTCCAGCCCCTGCCAAACATAACTTAAAAAGGAGAGGTTGATTTTCATTCATGGTTTCAGACCATGGCTGAGTGTCTCCAAAGCAGGAACATTATGGTAGAAGGGCCTGGTGGAGGGGGGCTGCTCATCCTGTAGTATCCAGGAAGCAGAGAGCAGGAGAAAAGCACAAGAGAGATTGGGGGAGGGGAGGGTAGCACCTTCAGAGTCATGCTTTGACCTTCTCCAACTAGGCTTCACCTCCCAATAGCTCCTTCAGGTGGGACTCATCCGGGGCTAATCCATTATGCTCTCATGAACTGACTGTTCTACGCAAGTCTCATCACTAACCACCTGAGCCTTTTGGGTGACATTTGAGCTCAATCTGGAGTGTGTTCTTCCTCTCTAGGGAGCTGCACCATTTTGTGAGCACCCCAATCAGCCCTCTGTACATTGCTTTCATGCACCCCTTGTTGTATTCACCTGGACTCCCTACCACTGGAGTTAATATTTTCCCAGTGGATCTTTTGGAGGCCAGTTTTCACCTACAGCTGCAGTAGTTCTCCACACCTGCCACATGGATCAGATGACTCCACTGTCCACTGATGGTCTTCAGAGCCAATGTCCATTTGTAGTGAGGACTGTCTTAGCATTCAGATTTGGTATGTTACTTTCTTCATTTCAGCTTGCTGAATCCCTCCTCTTTCTACCAAGATAGAACCTCACTCTGTGTTACATGTGCATGTACTTATGTGGGCTGCTGGGAGTGGACCCAGGGCATCTTGCACTCTAGGTTCTCTATTACTGAGCTATAGTTCATCTCAATATTCTTTTTGATAAGGGAAATCTATGTGCATGTACATGAATATAAAGCAAAGCAGTAGGTGTAAGTGATTAAGAAAGTCATGAATACTGATATTCAGACAGATAGTGAAGTAAAGCTCAACTGCCTATGTTATAAGGTAACAATATTATTCAGCTTCTCTTCTGAAGAAGAGAAGTTGGTCGACCAAAAAATTAGAGAAAAAGAAGGGCTACAAGGATCGACAACATTTTGGCCCTAGCCAAAGGTCAATGAGGACTCAGGACATAAGGGAACCTGTATTGTAACATCCTGTAACTCAGTGGTGTGCCAAGTTTTCTGATCAAGGAGATTATGGAGCCACAGAGGGAAGTGATGGATGATGTATAATACACCTAACGAGAGTCTTCTAGAGAGAAAACATTCTCTCAGACTTCACAGAGAGCAAATTGGTCAAGCAATGGCTCTGACTCATCCACATAGCTGACACCGACCGCTGTACCAGGTTTCAACATAAATCCTGAGGGAATTTGACTGACCTTGTCAGATACAAAAGTTACATTTCTTGTTATATAGGTCTTGCTTTATCTTGGTCTTAACCATCCAGCAGAAAAGTATAAAAATGAGGTATAAAAAGTAAAGCCGGTTCGATCCCCAGCACCACATGCCGTGCCAGCCCCCCCACAAAAAAAGAGAGTCTGTGATGTTGTTGTAGCGAGACACTGTAATAAATAAATAAATTTAAAAAAATAAAGCCTTAATCTTTAAAAAAAAAGTAAAGCCATACTAATATGCTAAGCTATCAAAGGCTCAAAGATTTTGCTGAATTAATGCACCTACAATATTTAAATGGCAATGGAATACCCATCTCTGACAAAACTAAACAAAAAAGGGGATATAAATGAAGGGCCGTTTCGTAGTGAAATGATAGATATATAGCTACTTTCTCTCAATTCAGTGAGAAGAAAGATTTGTACTAATTGGACAAGATATCATGTCTCATCTTGTACTATGAGTAACTACTACGAAGATAACAATATGTAGCGTATTAATTATTGTAACTGTCCTACTAAACTGTTTTGAAACTGTCTCATTGCTATTTGTTTCTCAATAAAATTAATAAAGAAAACAAAAGAAAGTCATGAATATTATGAAAGTATGGGAGGGGACTATTTAGAAGTAAACTCTATTACAACAAAAATTCCAAACTACACAATGAGAATATTATTAAGCCTAACAAATTGATCAGTAAATTAATCATTCTGTTTCTAAGCTCTCCCTGAATACACAGGTTAAGGATCAAATCTCCAATAAATTTTGCCAAGTGATTTACTCTTTCTCTGATGTACTATCTCATTTACTGATACATTATTAGGCCTCCAGCAGTGTCTGTAAACATGAAAGTTCTGTAAACAAGTGCTGCTTTTGATGTAGAGCATAAGGCAGTGCCTTTTTATAATTGCCCTCCTTCTTCATTAGAAACTATACTGAACTCTCCTCCTGTCCTCCCTTCCCCTTGTGTGAAATGGTGCATCACGAACGATGGCACTGGGGCAGCCCTGGTGGGCTGGTAGATTTATTTATTGGAACAGCCTCTGAGATGTTCTCAGTCAATTGCAAGTGGTACCTTTTACATAACTTTTGCTTGGGTACTTTTTGCTTTTCATCTTCTTGTCCTTTCCAATTTCTTATACATCTCCTTTTTGGCCTCCTCCCTTCCAGGCCCCCTTTCAGGATATATAACACACAGACTGTGAGCAGGGGAAGTTTAGCCTGGATATTCTAGTCTCGAGGGAGTTGAATTAGGAAGAGTCATCCATCCATATGTAAGAACTACAAGTCAATTGGAACAGCCACAAGCCTGCTGTGAGCCTAACTCCTGGTTATATGGGCTGCCTACTAGTTTACTCATTGATCATATATTTTTCAAGAGCTATCCTGAACTTCAAGCACAGGGTTAAGTCCTAGGGAGCATAGTGAGAACAGAAAAGAAAATGCTGCTAGGTATGGGGTGTGGTGTGGTGTACAACATCGAACACAGTTCTACACAAGTAGATATGTGATGATCACATGCTAGTTTTGATATAGAAAGAGCAAGCCAAAATTGGTACTTAGATTCCTAATCGCTGGCCATTCCAGGTCTGGATGTGTGTGCATTTGTGTCTGTCTTACGTTCCTTGGTTAAAGGAGAACAGAGAAGATGGGCCACACTGTCCTGTCCTGGTTCCGGAACTTTTAACCCACATCCTTTCTTTAATCAGGGAGTTCTTGACTTTTTTTCTCCCAGCAGGTCTTTTTAACCTCCGTTTTAAATACAAACAACATTGTAATTATACAGACTGGTACTGTTAGTGTGAAGAAAGGAATGATTCCTTTAGGAGAGTACGGGACAAGTAATTTGAGGCTGCTGGATGAAATAACTGCTGACTCACCTAAGTTTGGAACCCTACATTGATTGATTGATTGCTTTTACAGAGGCAAGAGAAAAACTTCTCTGCAGAAGTCAAAACTGAGTCAATGGCCGGCGAGATAGCTCAGCAGAGCGCCTGCTTTGGCAAACTCAGGGATCAGGGTTCATCCGCGGTAGGCCTTCCGTGCTGGCCCCCAGGGTGCAATGAGTGGGTGACAGGTTCCAGGCTACACCTGTAATCACAGCACAGGACAGGCTGAAAGCAGAAGGATCACCACAAGTCTGATCTGTGTAATGAGATCCTGTGCCAAATACACACACACACACACACACACACACACACAAAACTGTGTCTCAAAAATAGAAGCGTGTCCTCCTAAATATCTTCCCACCCCCATGATTACCAAAGAGGGAGTTCCCAAGCCAGTTACTATACAATCCGTACCTAATCTCTGTATTTCTTGCAATCCAGAGCCTCTAAATCCTTCCTGAATTAGCCCAGTGAAACTTGGAGAACCTTAAAGACCTTGAGGCTCCTTGTGCAGTGCTGAGTGAGTTCCTGCACAGGTAGGGGATTCCTTCTGGACACCTGCACCCCTCAGTTCCCGACGCCCTGAAGCGATTCCCAGTGGTGATGCCATCCCTGCAGGCGAGCTGAATGAAGAGCAGCACTATTTTTACCTCCCCGGCTGCAGCCCTCCACGCTTACTTGCAAGAAAGAAATTAATAAGGATAAAGAAGGAAATGCTTGGCCTTAGTTTTGCTCTAGCTTGGGAAAGGAGGCCCCTGAGGTCTGGGGTAGAAGAAAAAGGTCAATTTCCTTTATCGTTCACTCTAGACCATGCACGTCTTGGGTCTGGTAGCCTTGCACTCTGCTTTCTGCTCCTCGACCCTCGCTGCCAGCATCCCTGCCCTGCCCCCCTCGTAGCGGTGCCACTTTCACCTCCGACGCTGCCCGGGTTGCTGCATCACTCTGCTGCTACCCACCTGGCCCCTACGGAGAAGCATGCGCAATGCGCCGGGTGCTGTAAAAGCTCACCCCGCTCGGCGCGCTCCCGGGGCGGGGCGCACACTCGCGTTGCGCGCCCCCGCGTTACCCTCACTCGCGCGCCGCCACAGCATCCTTAGGCCCGGCCGCAGCCCCGCAGTAGCCGGAGCGGCCGCGCCCGCCTGGGGAGACTCCAAGTTGCTGGGGCAGCTAGGACCCCGGGACTGCTCCGCAGTGGGCCCGGGAGTGGCAGAGTGCTGAGTCGGGGCGCGCGCCGCCCACCGCGCCCCCTGCCCGAGGCGACACCATGCGCGCCCCGCCGGCGTGACCGGCTCCGCCCGCAGCCGCCCGCAGCCCAGCCCGCGCTCTCGCCGGCCACACCAAGCGGCGCCCGGGAGCTATGAGCCATGAAGCCGCCCGGCAGCAGCTCTCGGCGGCCGCCCCTTGCGGGCTGCAGCCTCGCCAGCCCCCGTGGCGACCCCGCCGGCCCGGAGCCCGCCCGCGCCCCGGCCCGCGCGCCGCGCTGCCGCCTGCTCCTCGTCCTGCTGCTGCTGCCTCCGCTCGCCGCCTCGCCCGGGCCCCGCGCCTGGGGGGCTGCTGCGCCCAGCGGTGGGTATGGCCCGTGTCCTTGCGTCGCCTTCCCCATGGGCCCTGTGGTGGCAAGCGAAGGACACAGGGTCCGTGCTCCCCCGGACGCTCCCTCGGCTTGGCCTTCTGTGCCTTCCTGCCCGCCTCTCCACCCTTCGCATCTCCAGACCCTAGGTCCATTCTAGTTCACTTCAGGAAGTCTTATTTCTGTGTCATTCACTAAAAACCCATCCTAACGACTGCGGGTCCCCTTGGGAGGGATTAAGCGGGTTCTTCAGTGATCTTTGTGCAACTTGAGGGGGAGCCAATGCCTGGGAAACGCATGTTAGCACTAAGTTACCCCTGGCGAGGCAAAGCCCTAAAGGACTATGTAGGGAGGATGGGATGCTAGTGCTAATTATGGGTGGTTTCCTCAGATTTTCTACCGACTTTATTCATTGCGGTTGGGATTAAGGCGAGTGAGGCATACCCCAGGGACCAAAGCATGAAAGTCTACGACCTTTAGTTGTGATTTCTCAAAATGCTTGTTATTATAATGAACAATTAAAACAATGTAATGGTCAATACATTGACAATTGGAAACCAGTGAGAGCAGAAAGTTGACCTTGGTAGGGAAGATAAAAAGAAATTGGAAAGCTGCCCGCCTTCCTATCCCTCTTTGGCAAAGGATGTTTTGCTCATTTCAAAGTTAGAAGAAAAGAGAATTGTCCATTTTGTGAAATGAATCAGTTAACCATTCAGCCCTAAGTTATCTTAGGAGTGTTCTCAGCCCTCAAATGGAATACTACTAAGCAGAGGACAGTTAGACTTGCGTAGACCCAGAAGGGCAAGAATTGAGGGTCAGGACCCTTGAGCATGCTTATAAATGACATGTCTCTAAGTCCATTTAACTCCCCTCCTGCAATGTTTAGACTTGAGAAAATGTATACACAATTGCGATGTGTGGTTGTATAAGCCTATATGCCTGTTAGCCTATTCCAGGCCATTTCATGTTGCCATAACTTGTTTTTCTGCACCTGCACTTGAAACTTGCTTATAAATGGAAAACTTTCTTTATGTGATTAATGGGAAAATGCACTTCAGTACTTATGTACTATGGGGTATATATATATGTGTGTGTGTGTGTGTATTTGTTTATGCTTCTTGCTCCTCCAGCTCCGCATTGGAATGAAACTGCAGAAAAAAAATTGGGAGTCCTGGCAGATGAAAATAGTACATTGCAACAGAATAGCAGCAGAAATACCAGTTACGGCAATGCAATGCAGAAAGAAATCACAACGCCTTCAAGACTTATATATTACATCAACCAAGACTCCGAAAGCCCTTATCATGTTCTTGACACAAAGGCAAGGCACCAGCAAAAGCATAATAAGGTAGGCAGGAGCTGAGTATGTGAGAGTACCTACCAGGAAGAATTATTTTTTGGTTTGATTTTCTGCCAGAATCTGATTTCACAGATTTTACTGCAACATTTTATTAAGAAAGCAATTAATATTATGATGGGAGATACTGGAGAGAATTAACTGGGGATCTACTGGGATAGAGTTGCTGTTGGTTTTCCTTTTCTGACTCAACTAGAACTTGAATTTTTGGATGCCTTTCTAAACTTGACAGCTGAGAGATGGTCCATGTGTCTCTCAAGTGCTTTGGGCTCTGAACAACAGAGAAAATGTGTTCGTGGTCCTGGCTTAGTTCTGGGAGCCTTCGTGTAAGTGTGCAGGGCAAACATCCCCTCCCCCACTGTACAAAAACTTTCAGTCTGCAGATAGGCTAGGTGGGGGGGGGGGGCAGTTGGGCTGCAATATTTCCAGCAGCCTTTCCATTCAGAACTTGACTGTTTATTCTTTCTTTCTTGAATTGATCAGTAGGAACAAAAATGGTGGCCATTATGTTTTTAGGAGGTAAACAAGTTGACATTCTAAAAGATCACAAAGAATAGAAAAAAGTTGATTGGGTACTGTGAAGACCAATTGTAGTTGACATAGTGTTTTGAGACTCAGCCTGCATTGATGGCGAGCGGTTGTTTCACTTTCAGGTGGACTCAAACCATGATGCTGATTTGTAAAAGATATTCAATGGAAGACAAAGGTGTTCAATAGCCAAAAAGTTGAGAAACTTTTTGCGTGCTTCCTTTTATTTCTTTGAATTAATAATGTTTTGGACCCCAAGCAAATTTACATAATAAATTTTCAGCATTTGTTTTTATTAGGCATGGAACTTAGAGCCTGTCTCATAAATATTTCATTTTGAGCTATATCTGTTCAACTAGGGAGAACAGTGTCTCATCAACTAGAGTTTAAGAAAGCCACTTATGTTTTATATCCTTGTTTTCTGAAATGTAGGTCTGTGGTAAGAGTATCAGACATTTTGTAAAGGTTTTTGGGGTGCGCTTCACAAGGTTGCAGAGCAGTTGGTACAAAATTCAAGATGACCAAGACAAGTTTCTGAGCAAATACTTCCTTCCTATTGAATTTGGTAGCAAGTTAACTTTGTTTTACATTTTTGTAAAGTGGCTGCTGCCTCCCTTTTCTGAGATAATGAGTCTCTTTTCCCTGCCAGACCTCTTCTCCAGAAGTATCTCTGTAATTTAGTCAGTTGACTAATGCATCATGTCTACCCATTTGTCTTATTGATAGGAAGAGTGGGCGTTATCTGCAGGAAGAGACATCTGAGGACACCTTCGTGAAAGGCATTGAGAAGCATTTTTATAGATTCTAGTGCCTTTGCGTTGGGTGCTAGAGGAAGATTTAAAAAAACTATCTCAAAGCCATACTATTTATTTATTCTTGGTACTGGGAATTGAACCCAGAACTTTGGTGCTGAGCTACATCTCCAGTCCTTTTAAAATTTACCTTGGAACATGGTCTCACTCAGTTGCCAGGCTAAACTTGAACTTGTGATCTTTCTTGCCTTAACCTCCAAAGTAACTAGAATTACAGGTGTGTGCACCAGTGTCCACCCCAAGCTTTCAGAGCCCATGGTAAAGAGATCTTCCTATCAGTCTTCTTATGTAAAGAAATTTCAGTGGAACTTCTTCCTAGTTCAGGTGTTGCAGCTGTTTGTGACTAATGCTTGTCTCTAATCCAAGTTTATATGACTTTTTTGTTTGTGGCATATGATTTGATTGCACTGTATCAGACTTTCTATGATAAAATGGTTTAAGCTTTACCTGCCACAGCAACAGATTTCTTACCATGGAGCACTTAGTTACTGTTGGGATGCTTCAATCTCACTCCCAGTCTACCCTTAGGGTTGGATATCTTTTCTACTTTTGAATAGAATGTTTATACAGAATTATATTTGGGGACATTTTTATGTTACATGCTTCGTTGAACAAATATTTATTGTGCATTTCTCATGTACAAAGCTATATGCTAAGGATCTTCAAGTAAGAATGTAAGGGTGGTAAGAATGAAAAGGACAGTTGGATGTGGTGGTGCACACTGGTAATCCCAGCACGTGGGAGGCAGAGGCACTAGCCTGGATTATATAGTGAGTCCAGGCCAGCCTGAATTACCTAGTGAGATCCTGTCTGAAAAAGGAAATGAAAAAGACATTGTCTGCCATCCAAGAGACACATAGATGACATAAGCAAGAATTTAGAAACATGTTCTCATACAGGTATTCAGTGTCATTCGTATTTGCCACCTGCCATTAAATTTCCCTTTATGTGTATGGATTACTCTTTTACTTTTGTTTATAAGCATGTCTTGAGCTAGTTGATAAGAAGAGTTTCATATACTTGGTATTGTAGTTTAGGATAACTTGCTTAATAACAGTGAAGAGGGAGACCCTTCCAGTCTTTGCAGATGTTTCATGGAGAAAGTGTAGAATTTCATCATTTTTGCTTTTATAAAATAGAGTTTTGATTTTTATATCTGTGTCCTATGGGTCTTTTTTCTCCACTGATTCCATTGCCCTGAAGCAGACTTTAATGAATGCCTAAGAAATGCTGAATCACTCTGCTTCTCTCCTGGATCCCTAAATTGGGTTGGGTAGAAGTGGAGAACCAAGTTCCCAAATGTAGGTTGCAAGGCCAAGCTCCATTTGGTCTAAAGGGCTTTCATAAATACTCGGTGTTGAGGAGGCTGCTTACTTAGCAGCTGGGAGAGTTAAAGTACTTATTAACTCTTTCACACTGGGAAAGTTTAAATGCAGATTGTGCCAGATACCTCTGTACAAACCAGTGTTTCTAAAACACCTCCATTTTGTCCAAGAATGTGTAGAAATCTTTTTCATCTCCAAATGGTGATCTGTAACTGGTTGTCCAAACTACATTTTTTTTTTTTTTTTTTTTTGAGATAGGCTCTGGTATATAGTGCATGCTGGATTTAAACTCACTTACTTCACTTAGGCTGGTTTTGAACTCATGGCGATCCTCCAGCCTCAGCCTTCCAAGTGCTGGGATTGCAGACATGCACCATGTCTGGCCAAATTATGCCATTTTTGAGAGAAATGGATATACTCAGTAATTATGCTGGAATAATAGCCATAAACCAAGAGAATCCAGAGCAGACAAGGAATTTATAGACACCTTATATATAAATGGTTGTATTTTAAAATTTTTGATGCTGACCAAAAAATTAGTTCTTTCTACAAAGTGCTTTTTCTTGTAATTTTTTTTTAACTACCCTAAGAAGTCAGTTTACTATCATATAGCATAGTTGGGCTATAGCAGTAGAAGTGAGTTCAAGGCCATCTTAAGTTAAGTAAGTGAGTTTAAGGCCAGCATGAATTATATAACATGACCCCATCTCAAGAAAAAAGTATATAAAATTTTAGTTCTGTCTTGTGTAATATTATGGAATATCTATTGGATCCATACCTGTTTCCTGTCACATAGCTCTTAACACTCATGGAATCTCTGCAGTGACAAAGGTCTGTCTTTTGTATGATAGTGTGATAACTGGTGGCTGTGGTCCTTTGGGAAGCTTTGGGGCGTGACCTGGCTAACAGGAAGAACAAGGCATGCTTGACGGGTGGGATGTCTACCCTACCCACCCCCCACGCTGCTGAGGATTAAGGTGTCCACTATTGGCCGTGGGTGTAACCAGTCACAGTCATAAAGGAAACTTCTCATACAAACCCCAAAGGCCCGGCTTGTAGGGGCTTTTGGGTATTTTGCTACCCAAAGGTTCCTGGAGCGTGGTTATCCAGAGGGCCTGGGGAAACTGAGTACCCCCTGTCTCATAGCTGGCCTCATGTCTCTCTCCCATTGGGCTGTCCTGTCCTTTGTAATCTTATTTACTGACTGACTGATTGATTGTCTTTCTGAGACAGGGTCTTGCTATGCTGTTCAGGTTGGCTTTGAGCTTGCTTTATAGCCCAGGCTGGTTTTGAACTCACAGCAATCCTCTTGCCTTAGCCTCCCATGTGCTGGGAGTATAGGTGTGCATCACCATACCTGGCTCCGTGATCTTGTTTATAATAGATCAGCAAATGGAATTGAGCCTGAGGAAGGGGTCAGGGGATCCCTGGTTTTGGATTCTGAGAAGCACTGGCCCCACTGGGAGCTTGTGGATGGCATTGAAATGGGCATTGGAGTTTTAGGCAGTGGACCCCTTGTGCTTTGTGATCTGATGGTATCTCCAGATTTGAGTGGCAGAACTGACCTGAATGAGCAGACACTGGCTTGGGTCTGATGGGGAATCTGTGAGTCACTTGGTGTATGAGGAGAAAGACTCTTTACATCTGGTGTCATGAAGTGTGAAAATGGAGAAGTAAAAACTGTACCATTTTATCTCTTTGTATTGCGTTTACCTTTTTGCTTATAGAGACTTTCAGGTGCCTAAGTGGGATAATGTGAATATGAAATGTAAGCATTTTATTAACCACACATGCAATATATGAACAAGCTATACATTTAAAAATCAGGAGGAACACTTTACATCATTTATGCCTTCTGGGATGATTCTATCAGGTCAGATCCTAGGAAAGTTCAGGAACCTTTCCCTGAAAATTTCCTTTGGTCAACTATTAGTTGGCTTGAATCCTTTGCCTTAGGATATTCTTTGTCTTCTGACTTGGAAATGCAAGAAGCATGCTATTATCTGAGACATAGGGACAGGTGTGAATGGAATCTTTCAAACAAAATTACTTTCTGCTACATGGACTGATTTTAGGTTAAGAGGCCTTCTCTCCTCCCCACCATTCCAAATTGAAGTGTGAAAAGAAACAAAAGTATAATGAATTTCATTTTTATATATTTACATTTTTGGTGCTGGGGATTGAACCTGGGGAGTTGTCCATGTGGCAAACCACATAATCTGCCGCTGAACTATACCATAGACCTAAGTGGACTTGGAACTTGGCGATGCCTTGTGCTCTGCTTTACAAGACTGGTATTTTGTGAGGCCAGCTGCTCCATTTTTCTTTGCATGGGACAACACAAAGAGAAGTGTGGCACAAGTGGTCCCTAGTCTTCCTCCTGTGAAATGTCCTTGTACCATTTAACAATTGGGAGAATATATTTTTATGACCCTTATGGTAGAAATCAATGTGAAGTCAGTAGAAAGACCCATAGGGGCCAGTGAGACAGCTCAGTGGACTAAAGTTCCTGCTCAGGCAAGCTTGAGCAAACACAGGGACCATGGTTCCATCCCCTGCCCCCAGGGTGGGCTGAGCTGGCCACAAAGTCCAGGTGTAGTGGTGCACACCTGTAATCCCAGTGCTGGGGGGGCTGAAAGCAGGAGGATCACCACGAGTCCAAGCTACGTAGGGAGACCCTGCAACAACCAAATACATGAAAGAAAGAAAGAAAGAAAGAAAGAAAGAAAGAAAGAAAGAAAGAAAGAAAGAAAGAAAGAAAGAAGGAAAGAAAGAAGGAAGTCCATAGTGTGAGACATGAGGGAAAATTCTCCATTGGAAATTTCTTTCATTTCTGAAAAAGTTCCTAAGAAACGTTTGTAAAAATCTTCTGGTTTATATTATGGAGTCGGCTCTGCTAACTTACTTATGTGAACTTGATTATTTGACAAGTCTGGATTGACACAGGACCCTTTGATTATTTGTTAACAGCTTTTCCATCACTACAAAATTAGTGGATATAGTGCAGACTTTTCACGGTTTTACTTGCGGTATCTGGCACAGAGTGGGGATTAAATAAAATGTTGGCCAAATGAATTGATGAGTGAACACTCAGAGAGCATAGTGGTTTCTTTCTTTCTTTCTTTCTTTCTTTCTTTCTTTCTTTCTTTCTTTCTTTCTTTCTTTCTTTCTTTCTTTCTTTCTTTCTTTTTTTTTTTTGTCTTTTTGAGACAGGATCTCACTGTGCAGTTCAGGCTGGCCTTAAGTTCACTTTGTAGCTCCGGCTGGTCTCGAACTTACAACAATCCTCCTGCCTCAGCCTCCCGAGTGCTGGGATTACAGGCCTGCGCCACCATGCCTGGCTGAGCATAGTGGTTTCGGTAAAATTTTATGTTTTATTCAAACCAAAATTTAAAGGGAGCCTCAAGATTCTATTATGTATTTCTAGCACGGTACTAGGTAGTAGGAGGGGTGATTGTAGCCTTGAGTTTTGGTGCTAAGCCAATAAATGGACAGTTATTGTATTGTTTATATTGTTTAGCAAACATATCTATAAGATAGCCTTTCTGTATCTATGGTTTTTTTTTTTTTTTTTTATTTGCGGAACCGGGGATGAACTCAGGCCCTTGCGCCTGCCAGGGAAGCACTTATTCCACTGAGCCATCTCCCCGGCCCATGTATCTATGGTTTTCCATTAAGCAGTTTTAGTTACTTGGGGTGGACTGTGGATAAGTACCCTGGCACAGTACAGTAAGATATTTGGAGGGGAAGACATTTGCATAGACATTACAACATTATAATTGTTCTATGTAGTACTCTGTGTAGAGTTTCATATAAGCCAAAGCTTGAGGATGGAGATCTTGGAGTGTGTCTCCTGGGAGTGATCCTGTCAACTGCCACCTACCATAGTGGGCTAAGCAGGAGCTTTATGCTAGTGTCTGCTGCTGTTACTAGTCCTGCTCACCAGGCTGTGGGGAGGATGGGATGGGTGGGGTGGGTGACATGTCCTCACTACCCCTGCTCACTGTAGGGGTGGAATGCAGGCAGCTGGCGGTGTGCTTCATATCTGTGCAGTTGCTGGTTCTTGGATCAGGAGGCTGTGGGCCCCTGTAGGGGAGAAGAACCCTATCCCCAGGGAGTCAAGAGAAACCCTGGTAGAGGAGGAAGTGGGAAGGTCCTAAAGAACCCCAGGAAGCTAGGTTTTGTAGGAGGAGAAAGAAGCACAGGGCAGCAGGGTAGGGGCTGCAGGTGCTGACCCTGCTGAGGGCCGCAGCAGGAACTAGTGTGGCAGAAATCTCAGAAAGTCAGGCAGTTGCTGCTGCATTTGTAGCCAACCAAAAAAATTCCTATTTAATTTTCTAGAAAGCCCCTTAGCTAGTTGAATATGTAGCAGCTGACATGTGTGTCTTTACAAAGGGCCAACAGGAAGCAGCAAGGAGTGCTTGAACCCAGGTCTTTCTTTGCTAGAGCCCTTGCTGGAGGTGGAAAGGTTTAGATTTGTTTGGTATCCCATGGCGAGTGCTGGGCAGTTGTGAGGTGAATACTTATTGATTGAACGCTGCCACTCGTGTGGCTCTTAGGGGATCTCACCTTCTGGCAGGAGGGGACAGACCGCAGACACAGTGACAATGGCCACAACATGAATTTGGACACAGACAAGGTAAGACTGTGTAGGGTGGTGGCAGTGGTGGTGTGTATGGCATTAGTGGCTTTAAATTCCTGCTAGCACACTTCATCTGTCTTGCTGTTTGGCACCCTGTCATGTTATAATGCTCAAGGTCCTCTCCAGGGGCTGGTGCTATGTTCTTAGATTTCCCAGCCTCCAAAACCATGGGTTAAATAAACATGTATTCTTTATAGGTTGCTCAGTCGGTGGTGGTGTTGTAGCAACAGAAACAGACCTTGTCACTTGTGCCTAACACCCACCCTTCTCCACTGCCCTTGGGTGCATGCCCTTCACGGGCATGGGAGTTTGAGACCTAGTCTTTGATGTTTTTCTTCCATCAAGTTTTTGATCATTTCACCCTAGATTAATTCAGCAGTCTTTAACTGACCTGAGCCTTTGAAAGTCTTGCTTCTATGTGGTTCCCTAAGTACTGATTTTTGCTCTTTGTGCTCCGAGGTCAACTCACAGGTGTCATTCTGTCTTCACGTGCTGTCAGGCTTAGTTAGCAGGTAGGCCACCATCCTTCAGAGAAGGACCCCGGAGCCTTTGCCCGGTGGTGCTGCCCAGGGCTGGTGGCCTGTCCTGGCATGAAGGCAGATCAGCAGGGAGAGCGCTGCTCTTCCTAACCGCTTGATTTTTCACAGCCGTACCTCTGGCCTCCCAGCCATCTAGGGGTGAACCTTGGAGCCACCTTCAGCCTTCCCTCTCCTCCATCTCCTGCCTAGAAACAATTGCTTCCTAATCCTGATTCTGCTTTCCTGAATCCTTCCTCCCTTCTCTCTGCATTGTGCTCCTGTCACTCCCTCTTGCCTCGTTCTCTGTCAATCCATCCGCCCCACTGCTGACAGCTTAATCTTCGTGGAACCTTTATCTCATCACGTGACTGCTTTTATCCACACCCAACATGCATAATTTCAGCTGGGTAAATTTTCCTTAGGGAGGGGAGGAGGGGATGTAAAATTCTCTAGAGATCTCTGGCTTTCCTTCTTGTTCCACACTCTTGCTGCTCCCTTCTGCTTTCAGCATTTCTTCAGGCCTCTTTATCCAAAGGTCAGGCTAGGGCAGGAGGCAGTTCTGTGTGGAGGGTTCCGTTCACAGGGGTCCACACTCTGGGGCCACTTGGGCAAAACCCTTGTAAGAACTTAAACTTCCAGAAACATTTTCTCAGGCACTCATTCTGTCCAATTCCTGTTAAATTTCTGCCTCAGAAGATCCTGCCAGGCCCACATTTAAGACGAGAAGCATTAATTGTTCCTGAGTATTCTGAATGGAAATATTTTCTTCCTTTCAATATTGTGTATAATCAAAAGGCTTTATTCACACACAGCATTCAGTCTCTAATTGATACAGGCACCCTTAATAAGAGACCCAATCATTCATGTAATTCATTCATTCAAAGCCCACTGAGTGTCTGAATCTGGCATTTTTACAGGTGAGTCTGTGTGCTTAGGGTTTATACAAATTCAGTAAAAAATTTAATGGAATCTAATGGTAGGAATTTTGCTAGAAAAGTGGTAGGCCCTCTTGTATTTTACTCAGATTAATGAGATGTTAAAGACCATCATGTTCATTCATGGCAAATTTGAATAAAATTCTCTATCACTGGGCACCCATTCTGGAGCAGCTATGAATTGGCTCAGTGTTTTGAATGAAATTTTGTTACGTAGGTGTCTCCTCTGGCTAAAGAGTGGGCAGAGAGAAGCTAATTTCCTCATCTAGAACTTCACAGTTTGATAAATTTGAGTTCTACTTCCAGTTCTACTGTGAAAGATATTTGTTAACAAGATCTACCTTAACTGTATTTTCTTCTTATTTTTAAAAAAATATTTATATTTCTAATTTTAAAAAGAAAAAAATAGAATTTCAAAACAATGTGTCTTTCTAAGCCACATATTTAAAGGAAGGACATTTAAGCAGCTCTCCTTTATGGATAGACACAAACTATAGAGTTAAGTTCAAGTCAACCAATGAACAGAAGTATAAATAGGACCCCATGCTAAGTGATTGCACAGCTCCTGACTGCTGATCTGTAGTTATAAGGTTGGGGACACCTCTTGCATGTCTGCATGGCAGTGTCCACCGAAGGGAATTGTTCTGTCACATTTCTAATTCTAGGTGGAAACAAGGCTTCCAAGTTATGTCCTTTGCCTTTAGTGGGGTTAAAAGATTATATTTAGAAGTAGTTAAATCTAAGCATAGCTAGAGGAATATCACAAAACAGCACTGCAGGACAATAGGGAAATTGGTTTTTGAGTATCTACTAAATTCTAGTGTCTGGTCCAAAGCTTCCTTTCATGTAGTATGGACAGTAAAGAATTTATTGTATCATGCTGTAGTCTGGGCCACTTAATTGGGGCTTTTGTAATGTCTTGGTTGTAAATAGGCCTGCTAATACTGTTCATATAATATGTATTGCAAATGGGATCCATTAACCATGTAGATCAATCAATACTTAGAGAAGTCTCCTTTCCTCCTTTTGTTTCCTTGCTCTTTGCTTTTTCAGCTAAGTGAAAGGCATTAAATCAACTTTCAATGTAACTCTTGAATACCTTGGCAGTCATAAATGTAATATATAACTTTGTATTGGGTCTACAGTTTGTTAAGGCAGTGTTTTATAATATGAGTGTGTGTGTGTGTGTGTGTGTGTATTCACATGGCCCTCACATTGTAACTGCCAAGGTGATTATCATTTCTTGGTTTGGATGAGGATCCTAGAAAGTCAGGTCAGCCACCCAAGCCTTGAGAATTACTAGCAGGACCGCGTGAGCAGAACCTTGGCTGTAGACTTCCAGGCGCTGTTCTCATACTTCATTCAGTTGAATAGGAGAGTTTCTGTCCTTTTGGATACCTTTCTTCTTGATGACAAGGACCTGCGAGTGAGTGGCACCTGAGCTATACGCCCACACGTGTTCCTTGGTGTTCCTCTGTGAACAGCTTGACTTCTTGCCATTTAATTATTTTTTTCCTCAAATGAGTACACTAGATAAATTTCTATTTTAAATTGCTGGCATTTGTACAGTATTTGGCTTATCTGCTTACCTTCCTTTTCCTTTTTCTCTTTCATGTTCTCTCTCCCATACTCTTCAAGGTAGATCATGTTTGGGCTTTCTAAAACATATGTCAGATATTCGAACCATTCTAGAAATAGCTTTCCTATTTTTGGGAAATATTTTCTTGTACTCTATATGAATATGCAGTAGATCTTTGAAATAAGCTGAATTTGGTAAAAACCGTGTAAGCTATGTTTTATTTTTTTACTAAAGAGATGACATAATATCCATTTTGCCAACATGTAAAATGCAGTGTAACCAGTGTTTCCACACTGAAATGATATTTCAAGTCAGAGGAAATTGGCTTTTCAATGATCTGATGTAGCTTTATATTTGAGGAATAAACATAGTTTTTTCTTGGCTGTTTGGAATGTCAGAAATTGCTCTTTGACTTCCCTTCTTACTTTTGTTGTTGCGTAGTAGAAGATGTAGGCCTGGGAGTTAAGGATTGAGGCTCTGAGACCTCAGTAGTACCAGCTATTTGTGCTTGGATGTGTTGCTTAGTCTCTCCAAACCTTGCCTAAGTCCCAGCTTCTTTATAAACAAGACAGTATGAAGAGCGCTAACTCCAGAGGCTGTGCTGGCTGCAATGGGATTACCAGTATAGGGTGCCCTGCATAGCACCTGGTGTCTGGAAGTACTCAGTAAATGAGACTTAATAATTATGGACCAGAGGCCTAGGGAGTCCAAGTTGTGACGTTTTTTGTGAATAAAAGATTTCTTGTATCAAAAGAGAAGAAGATGGGCTCGGGGGTGCTTGTAAGGATCCTTATGGAGGGGGTGATTCTCTGGCCTGCTGGTTTTGTGGCTGCAGCTGCACTGACGGGATTCATGTCAGGCAGCAGGGGACGTAAGGAGGAACAGCTGTGTGAGCAGGGTGTGTGTTGTGCCTCAGAGGCTGGAGTGTCTCCTGAGCCATGCTTGTGCAGGAACCTGGTGCTTGTACACTGGGAGAGAACAGAAGTCTCCCCAGATGTTTGCCATTAGCCAGAACACTGTGGGGCAGTCTCAGAAAGCAGGTTTGGGAGAACTGCATTTTCTTCTTGGAGCTAATTGTCATTGTGGGTATGGTGTGCAGCCCTGGCTATTTGTACTGAAATAACGTGCATTCTGAGGATAATTTCCACAAGAATTATCCCCGTTAGACCTCTAAACACCTCTGTCCCCCTGCCCCAATTCTCAAACCAAACCAAACCCAAGAAATACAGCTCATTCATCTGCTACTGATGGGTTTCTGCCTTTGGAGGAAAATGGAACAATGATGAAACTATGACAAAAAGAATGGTAAGTGGGACTCTGAACTGGAAAGACAGTTCACAGAAGAAAAGCATCAGATCTACAACTCTGTTGTTGTTTAGATACTGGGATGTAATAGGGCATGCTGTGGCCAGGACTTACAATCTCGGGCTGTGTGCCCTAACCAGAAGTAGCTCACATCCGGATTCTACTCCTCTTATATGTTATGGCTAACAGGAGTTGGTTAACTCCCGCTGTTACTGTGCTGATGGCTTTAGGCCTCCTCAGGTGACAGAACGGACTTCCTTCTCTGAACACTGATTAGACTGTTTGTTCCATTCTGAACACAGTAGGACATAACATGATGTCATCTTGTTATTGTTTGTCTTTCTGATGGTATGTAAAATAGTTTTCATAAACGTTACATTAGCATTTTTTTACTTTCCGATTAATTAAATCTGTATTTTTCTTTTTATTTGTTCTTTTATTTGGTGGTATTAACTCTTTAGGCCTACTGATGCATTTAGGGTTATTTAACCAAATAGTGTGCTTATAAACTGTTCTGCCTGTTTATCAGATGTTTGGTTTGTCTTTCTAGTTTAGAACATTTTTTCAGATGTTCCCTGAATTCTTGCATTCGCACATATTAAATGTTTCTGCATTCATTCGAGTGAGATGCTTGCTTGGTATATAACATGTCAGAATCTTGGTCCTTTTGTAGTGAGCACAATCCCTTTCTTGTTATCAAGGTTTACATACCTGCTATTTATCATGTCTCCAGTGCATGTCCAGTAGGCAATTCAAGCTTAGCCCATCCAAACCAGAATTCTTAATTCTAACATCTCTGGCCCCAGCCTGTCCCTCCCATTTCTTTCCCATCTGCATATAGGGACGTCATCTTTCAGTCTCAGAACTTTTGTGCTGTGTACCTGTAATCCCAGCACCAAGGAAGGCTGAGGCAGGAGGACTGTAAATTTGACATCCTGGGCAACGTGGTGACTCAGGGAGACCCTGTCTCAGAAAAAAAAAAGTTAATAATTGAAAATATTTTAACGTGGTATGTCTAGTGGTTTGCATTGTAGTAAGTGTTGGTAATTTTGATATGGATGAGTTTATTTTCTTGGATCACTGATGGCCTTAGAATTCTGTGAAGGTGCCTTCAGTAAGAGGTGACTGGGTGCTCATCGGAGCGGGTGAAAAACGATTACAGGTTGTTGAGTTAGGGACCTTTTACTATGTACAGTGATGCCTGCTTTGTGGAGTTGCTGGCTCCTGAGATTTGGGCATGCTGGCCACAGAGCAGGAATTATAAATGTGGGTGCTTGTTATTTACAAATGAAAAGAGTAGTTGGTTTCTTGGGTGATTAGTATGAAGTAACTCAAGGGCAAAAGAGTTACTGAAAGTGAGAAGGAGCTAAGAAACAATTTTCTGTAGAGGAGCTGCTAGTTATGTGTCACACTGCCCCCGATTTATCACTAAAATCACCGAGTGAGGCATTTTCTGGTGTGGAAATTCCAAAGAGCCGTGTTGAGAAAGTAGAGTGAAGAATGATAACAGGTGAAAAACTGATGACCAATTTTCACGACTTACACATGTAAAATTAGTGTAAATTGTGTAAAATGAATGGTTATTCTGATATATTTATCTACCTAAGCTAAAAATTCAGAGTTCATAGAAGTGTAAAATGAACAGCAAATCTCTTTCCTGGTACTCACTACAGGCTGTTGAATTTCTGTTTTTAATTCTTGAAATGTTAAATAATTTACCTCTGCCCTATTTTTAGATTTCCATCAACCTAAGAGATTATCTTTTGCCTGCTGCTATGAAAGGTGATATGCTCTACTAGGGTAAACTCCTTCATTTTCCTCTATTACACCCTTACTTTTATTTCTGTATACTTTGAAGTTTCTGCGGCTTTCTGAGGAGATGGGTTAGGAGGGGCCATGAACATCCAAAGTAGGTGGGTACAGTGCAGACTGTGCTGGGGTGGTTGCTGAGGAACCACAGGATGGGAAGTATCCTAGGATATGTCAGAGGGAAGAGTGGGAGGGAGCCTGGAGAATCCACCTGCTCAGAGCGGAGGTGGCTTCTTACTTCTCTGTGTATTGGGGGTTCCTTGGCCCTAGTGTCAGGGGCAGGTCATGATAAGATAAAATGTGGAACCTATCAACAAGGCACTAGACAGAGTCTGGGAGTGTCACCTAGGGAGAGGGAATATTATGCAGATTGTGGAAAGATAGTGTAGTAATTTCCAAATAGCGCCCACGTACTGACTTATCCATTCTCATTTTTTGTTGTTTACATTATAGTTGCTTTCTTTTGCGTCTCCAAATGACATTTCAGAAGATAAGAAGCTGCCACTGAGGGAAGAAAGAAATATTAAACATCCTTATAAAAGATCAAAGTTTTTGACTGTGGATAGTTTTATTTTTTCTTTCTTTGTTATGTTTTGATGGATATGGGTAAGCTCATTTGGCAAATTTAGACCTGTAGTTTAATTCTTGGGGCTATCTGTGGTTATAAATTCTGAAAAATCTGCTTCTTCTGGGGTGGATTACATTTAACTATTGAAGGAATTGAACGTCCCTTTCCCATTTATATCACTTGCCTCTTGCTATTTTGTTTCAAGGGCTTTGATGATAGCTGCAGATGATCTTTGAAAATAAGGCTGAATGAATTCTATGTAAAGGCCCAGAGGACACGTGTAGCAATGTCTGGAGGCATTGGGGGTGAGGTGGTATGTATGGGTGTCTTGTGGGTAGAGGCTAGGGATGTTACCACACATAACACATGGCACAGCACACGTGTACAGGACAGGCCACCACATCAGAGGGACATCTAGCCACAGAGGTCAATCGTACTGAGGGTAGAGCATGCAAACCTGGAAGTAAGGACAGGTGGGAACTGTTGCCTTTCTGTCGCTTAGCCCTCTTTACTATATTATGTCCATTTTCTCACCACACCAGAAGACTTGGTCTTTTGCTGCTTTGACACAAGTACTACACTATTCTTGCAGATCCTACAATTCTTACTTTGTAGGAAGCTTGCTAATTTTGAGTTTGCTGGGATGGAAGAAAGGAAGCAAAGAGTGTGTTAAAAGTCTTTATAGAAATCAGATTTTGAAATCTTTTGGCCAAGATAAGTGTTGAATTTATTATAGTCTTCTATCTTTGGAAAAAAAAATCACGCTCTCTAAGTAGTTTTTATTTTGAACTACTTATCAAATATTAATAGCATGATGTGCTCTGTAATTATGACTAAATACTGCCCTGCCGTAGTTATTTGCTTATTTCAGTTAATAAAAATATCATCTGAAATAACTGTAATTGAAATAATTTGAAATTGTAAAAATTGTTCTATGTCTTATTCATTGACATTTAAAAAATACTTTGAAGTATTGTGACTTAAAAAAAGATATTCAAGGAAAATTTCTTTCCTGTTATTTGCTTACTTAAATAGCAGCCAGAGAACAAATGTAGGAGAGGAGGGACTTCGTACAATATTGTGGAGTCTTTTTGTTCCCATATTTTATAGGATAAATTTTACTACATTGGGAAGAGACTGAGAAATGTACATTACCTACTAGGATGTTCAGTATAACTTAATTTTTGTGATTTAAGATCAGGCCCTTTAGGGCCAGCGAGATAGCTTAGTGGACCAAGTGCTTGCTCAGGAAAGCACAGGGACTGGGGTTCGGTTCCTGGCACCACATGCTGTGCCAGCCCAGTCCCTGGGTGCACTGAGCCAGCCGCCGAGACTGGGAGTGGTGGCGCATGCCTGCCATCCCAGTGCCGGGGAGGCTGAAAATGGGAGGGTCACTGTGAGTCTGAGCTGCATAGTGAGACAAAAGATCAGGAGCTTGAAATGAAAGGTACAGATAGTAAATTAAAACCAATAAATACATATATTTTTATTTATTCCTGTTGGTTACTGAGGCTTGAACTCAGAGCTTTTTACATTTTTTTTTTGAGCCAAGATTTTGCTAGGTTAGTAGGCCTAGGCTCAGATTTATAATCCTGTTGCCTCAGCTTTCCAGAGTGCTGGGATTGTGTACCTTTAAAAACACATCAGAGGTCAATACTGTATTGTTTTGTAGGCATATTTGACATACCTGTATGTATACAGATAACCCATGTGGTTGATAAGAGAAGTACTATTTGCTGATCATTTTTATGTAATTTTAACAAGTACATCTAAAACACATGAAAATGTTCATCTTGGATTTGAATTCCTTTGGAAGATTTTGTTGTGTGTAATATTTCTTGGATCTCAAAGTGACACTGTTCTAGTTGCAAGTATTTAGTTAGAAACGTGGTGCATGAATTGCTTTATGCCAGCTTCTGTAGTTTTCCTCTTTTATCATAGCTATGTCATTTAAATCTTAGCTATATCAGATAGTATCTTTTCTGCTGAATTTACACTTCTTTTTGTTTTTTTCTGGAATGTTTTATATCCTCAATATTCATTCCTTTATTTGTATGCAAACTCATGTATACTTGTCTGTTGCTCCTTACTTTACTTAATCCTGCAGTGAGCATTAATTAAAGGATATGTTTTTCTCTGATACCAGGCAGCCTTGTGTCTGACTGCCCACTGTATATCTCTACTTGCATATCTACCATGCATATCCACTGTAGTAGGTACTAAATGGGGTCTTGAATTCTTATGTCACCTCTGCCACCTGCAGTTTCCCCCTACTTGTTAATTCCGTTGCTCCTTTTGGTTACTCTGGCCAAATATTTTGGAGTTTGCTCTGTTTTATCCATAATGCATATTAAATCTATAAGCAGCTTCCCTTGACTGTGTTCACTGTCTACACAGAATCTGACCACTCAAATCAACCTCATTGTTGTATTATTAGAACCTAATGTCATCTCCCACCTGGATTAGTGCAGGTGTCTCTAATTGGGCCCTCTGCCGTTTCCCTTGTCACCTGCCTCTCTTTAGTCCATTGGCAACACCATAGCCTTGAGTGAACTTTTGATCCTGGAGATCTGATCTTGTCACTCTGCATTGACTTCCTGTTGCATGAAACATGCAGGCATAGTTCTTATGGTGGTCTAAAGGTTGGAAGGGAGGGACTCTTCATTACTTCCTGGTTACTGTTAAATATTCCCCTAGAGCCACAATGGCCTGATTGCTGTTCTTTGATGGAGTCTGTTCTTGCTTCAGGGCTTTCACCTCAGCCTGGAATTCCTTTTCTCCAGGAATCCATATGGCTTGTGCCTTTGCTTCTCATCTTGCTCCTCTCATCTTCAAAAGAGTCCTTCTCTGATCGTCTTACTTAAAGTTGTCACCATTCTGTACTATACACTGCCTAATTCCCTTTGCCACTTACTGCTTTAACATTCTAATGTATAACACTTATCACTTGCTTTAAATTGTTTTGTTGATTGTATTACTCCCCCATCCTTAAAACACGTAGTGAGATGCAGACTTTAAAAAACCAGTCCTTCTGCTTGAAACAGTAGGAGCATGTAATTATTTGTTGAATAAATAATTTTGTGTACGATGTTGAAACTAATGAGCTAGTATATAATCTGAGAAAACTGATATATGTCAGATATTATTTTTATTTTTTATTTTATCTATTTACTTATTTGATATAGGGTCTCACTCTGCAGCTCAAATTCATAATGATCTTACTGTTTTCCCAGTGCTGGGATTATAGTCATGCATCACCATGTCCAGTTTTGGGGCTGGCATGGCATGCGCAGTACTGGAGATCAAATTTGGGTCCTTGTCCTAGCCAGGCAGGTGCTTAGACTCTTGAGCTATCTCCCCAGCCCATTATTTTTATTTTTATAGGTCTTCAAAATTTCATGGTTCTTGTTTAGAAATAAAATGCTTTAATAAACCTAAAACACTACTTCACGAGCTGTCATTTGCTTACTAAAATAAATAAAAATTTCTATACAATGGTCATTCTAAATGGTAAAGATTTGTGTGCATATAGGTTGAATAGTTGATATTTTGTGGAATCTATGGAAATCACGTGTTAGAGAACATGAGGTCGTATTAGCTTTCCATACTTGACTTCAGGTAAAGTACACGTATTCATTACATATTATATATGCTTTGGTTAAATCATGAAACAAGGCAATCTTGAGCACTGTGTCTAAGAACTGGCCTTAAGGGTGTTACTTAGTAGGCTTGTGGCACCTGCGTCTTTGTGAAATGGGAAAGCCCATTTTGCTAGGATTCTCAGTTTGGAAGATACTCTTTCCATCAAAGGGTGACTACAACCCATCAGTGATCACATAGGTCAAAATGATGGCCAAACAATAAAGCCAGACACAGTTGGGGACCAGAGAACATACAGCTCTTTAACCCTACAGAGTTCTGTATGGTCTCTATAAATAAAAAGAGTCCTCATCCCCATAATTCACAACTTAGGATATGCACCTTGCAGAGACTGGGAAAGGAAAGCAAGACCCCTTAGAAGGGCACACAGTGAACTTTGAGTACTATTATAAGCAGAACCAGAAAGAGTTTCTGCAAGTAGACATAATAGCCCTGGTATAAAGTTTCCAACAGAAATCACTGGTCAGCAGCCGCATGAGTTCTACCTGCAGGACACAGTTGTATCAACCATATCAAGGAAAGGAGAGGTGCAGCCTAGCCAGCTCTGCTCAGCTTTCCTGGGTGTCAAGTTTCCAGCAGTGTCTTAGTGAGGGGAGAATGTATCTACTTTATATCATGGATAATTTGCTAGATCTCACATGGTCCAGTGAGCTGTTTCATGACTGGACCACACTGTCATTTTGCATCTCAGATTCATTCATTTTTAACTGATCTTTATGTGGTCCTCATGAAGACCTAAGTTAAAGATACTTCCTTTATTCTGGAGGGAGTTTTGGAATGACCCGAATCCACCAGATTGGTGTGGTCAATATTCTAATCATCAGGGTGAACTAGGCTTCTCAGGGAGTTCTGGCTTTATCTTTTGACACAGTATTATATTATATAAGCAAAATTTATAAAAAGAAGGTTGAGTAATGAGTCACAGGTATTCAGCATAGAGGTTGATGTCTTGTTTTCCAAAACTTATGCCTATTGTATTTTTTAGTTGAAATATGTTTTGTGATGTTCAGTAATTCTGGCTAGAAAGACAGTGTAGGTTCTTGCATCAGGGCAGCGGTGTGAACAGAGAGAGAAGCCCTCATTGGAGTTATGCCGTTTGAGGATGTAGAAATCAGTGAGGAGAAAGAACAAGGCGAATCACACCTTGGCTGCTGGATTATTGCATGAAATTAAATGTTACTATTCAGGAAGGGTACAGAAAGAAACTGCTTCCATGGTAACTGTTGTCATAGTTGTATTCTTACATGTCTTTCAGAAAATGCATGAAAGCTAAAGAATACAGCTCTAGTGATACTTGTAATGCATTACGCAGTTTGGAATAGTAAGTGCTCCAAAGGTTTGTGATTCAATCTCTTTCTTTTATTTGGCATTGTCAGTTTGGCATCTAGGAAAGACTAATTACCAAAGATAAATGCAGGGAAGACATTTAATGTAGGCATCTGAAGAAGCTTTGTCAGTGAAAGTACATTGTGTAAGAGGCTTCAAGATTACTAAATTATCAAAAAGGGAAACTTTTGTGTGCCTCCCTCCCATTTATAATGTTAAATGCAGCTTCTTTTTTTTAAAAAATTTCTTCTTTAACATTTAAAATTTAAAAAAATCTAGCACAGCTGACTCATGATTTATTTATTACAATTTCTGCTTGGATCATCAGTGCCTGCATTGTTCTTTTTCTTCAGTCTGACCTTTTCTCTGTATCAGACTTGAAGAGCATTTCAGACCATGGACTGGTAAGAAAGGGGAGGGAGGGAAATGGGAATCTCTTTGGAATTGGTTAGCTTAGGAAAGAGCTGTTGCTGAACATTTGTATGAAGTTTCACGAATCTGTAAAGCCCTGCTTTTGTTTTTTTTGTATCAGCAGATTTGGTAATTAATTATTGGCAAGGTTTCCTTCAGAGTTGAAGTCCCATCTTTCTTGCCATCTCTGTACAGATAGCAAAGTCAGGGTGTGACCTCCTTTTTTTGGGAGGGGGAGGTGCTGATCTGTGGCCTGTGGCCTGGGTGTGCTTCACTTATATTTTGGTCTTGTTTCTGTGATATTTTTCAAAGTTTAAACCCAAAGGACAGATTGCTCAACAAAATACATCAGTATTTTGCATACCACTTATTGATCTCGTGAAAGGCTTTATTTTGTGATAAACTGTCTCATTTGTTTCTCACCACAATCTAAATTGCAGTTTAACACACCAAAATGGAAAGCATTCTGTGTTTTATTTTAAAAGGGTGTTTCTGATGCATCTATTTATTAGCAAACACTTAGGGACACTTTGTAATTTCTTCCTATTAGAGCAGTCCTAGAGCTTTCCCAATTTTGTTTCACTTTAAACTCAGAGAGAAACATTCCCACACACTGTGGTCAGCCCTTTCTAACCTCCAGAATCTTTCCTCCTCAAATTCAAATGTACTTGTTGTCTGTCCTCCAAATTTAATAATTTATCATGCATAAATACTATGTGGCATCTATTCAAATAATGTTTACTATTATTATTTAATTGGTGATTGTATTTTCATTCTTGGTCCTCCTTTCTTACTTCATTTCCCTAACCAGATAATGAGCTTTCTGTCATGCATCCTAATTCTCTTATATCTTTCATCTGCAGCAGTAGCTCACACAAGAAGTAGCTATTCAATGCAGATTTGTTAATGGTTAACCTCTAATACTGTGAATTGGAACATGTCAGAAGGAAACAGGATGATATTCTCCGCCACGAGCTACATATTTAAATGCGACTTGGCAAGAGTGCTCAGCAAATTAGCTTAATTTGCAAAACTGCCTCCATGTAACGTTTGCAGCTGTTTCATTTCTCAGGAAAATGATTCATATTGTTTTAAAGACACGACAATTTGAACAGGGTCAAAACATAATGCATCATGGTAATTAGTAATAAAAATATAATATTTGCAGTTTGCGAAGTATAAATGTGCATTGAAATTTGATAGAAGGTCATTAGCTTTACTGTGAAGGAATTTTAAGGTGGAGCTTATACCTTTCCTAAAATGTTTACACTTTCTTCTCCTTTTGTCCTACTTTGCTGTCCCTTTCCTAATTTTTGACCACTTTCAGTGTGGCCAGCCTTTTCTAGAAACTGTCTGTTACGCTTTGTGTAATATCATCTTCATACACGTCCTGTGGTATGTGTATGGTACTCATATTTTAGTGACTACGAGCATGGGGGCTTAGAGGTTTAAGAACTTCTGGGATGAACTCGGCACTTCTCCTGAGCTAAGGTTCTAACTTCTTATTTCTTTCTTTGATTATGACCGTGGACAAAAACATCACTTCACCTTTCTGGGCCTTTTAAATGTGGTTTTCTCTCATGAAAGGGTGAAAAATGTCTGTCATACCTTCAGGGAGATGCTGTTTGCTTTTTGTAGATATGATAGTTGATTAAAACATAATAAAATATGATTATTTTGTAACAAAATTTTATGCAATTATCAATGTGCTAACTTTGAATAAGGGGCGAGAACCAGATTACAATTACAAGTGGTCTGTTGATATTTCTTTTTGGACTTAAAGCTCCTAAGATATATTCACTTACTTGGATATACAAGCTGATTATTTTAATGATTCCCTGTGGTCTATAGAAGACAGTTAAGATCTAATGTGACTTAACGTTCCTCAAACTTCAGTGAATTTTAGCTTGCAGTTTGTGAGTACTTAATTACTTGGGTTGATGGAGTCTATGTCTCCGTTTTTTTTTTATGTGAAGAGGAAAATAGACTGAGCCACTCAGTTGCCAGAGGTTTCCCCTGAGGAAGTGCCCTGCCCTGCCATCAGCTCCTGTTGTTATGCTGAGGAGGGCACCTTCTAGGTTCAAGGCGCTGGCTCTCCTTGTGAGCTAGTGATGCCTGAATCTGTGAGTTAGTGATGCCTGAATCTGTGAGTTAGTGATGCCTGAATCTGCCTTCTCTAAAATGCCATAAAATGTCTTGAATCTCAGATAATACTGTCTTTCATTGATGTGTAGGTCATCAAACTCCCCTGACTTCTACATTTGTGGCCAGGGTTCAGACTCCTACAAGGTTTTATTCATTAAAGAAGGAGATGAGATTCTGGGTACCTTTCCCACAATATTTGAAGAATATGGAGTAGAAACTCTTGGAGGGCTTATAAAGCCACAAAAACAATATAAACAAAAGACAAAGAGCCATCTGCAATCGGAAAAGGAAAAAGAAAACACTTCTGGAAAAGATTGCAGTACACACACACACACACACACATACACACACACACACACACACACACACACACACACACACACACACCCTTCTGGGCGTCACCACTGCTTGTAAAGCAGTTTTTTATACTATATGGCACATTTCCATCATTACCTAGATGAGTGTCCCCTTGTGTAAGTGGAATATATCAAGAGCTGGGAAACTATTTCCAAATTTTCTTCTGCTTTGCAAACCATGTATGGCATAGAAAGAAAGCATATGGAGGAAAAGGCTGTCGCTACTGGTAGTATAGATTCCCAGTTCACCAAGTTGTTCAGTTTTTACTAAATGAGCTTCACTTTAATGAGTGCCTGGGCTCTGGGAAAGTGTAGGCCTTCCGTTTCCCATTCGGAGTGTCAGTTACAGGATCGGTGTAGAGAATTTACCTTGCTAAATGGCAACGAATATAGTACTATGTGAGTCATGGTCACACAGAAGCACACACATGCTCAACTACCTGCTTTTTATTTTTCTAAATAGATGGTTGTCTTTATTTTTGGGTCCGTGTTAGCTATTTGTAGATTAGAACTCTAAGGAAAACACAAGTGTGTCTTACGCACAGTAGCTAATGTGAAGCGGAGCGTGGCAGCCGTCCAGTGGCAATAAGGTGTGAGGCAAGGTGGAGCCGAGGAAGTTGTCTTCTGCGGTTATTTACTGTGGTTCCATTCAGTGTCACCTAGGAGAAAGTGAGAGCAGGGGCACACAAGCACACTGTTGAGATGGTATGATTTATTCTTCAGCGAAGGAGGTTTGTGTATGTAATTGCGTTTAATTGTTTTTGTCTATAGAGCTCCTGCAATTTCACTGGGTTGGATTGTGAGTCAAAAGAAAAGTAGTAAAGTGCTGTGGCAACAGCTGTTCCCAGCCCCTTAGGGTGACAAGCTGAGTCCAGAGATGGCGCTCGTGCTTGTAGTGAACTGATACTTTTTTGGCTATTAAACGTTGCCTTCCTCTCTAGTGGTATTATAGCCATTATAGTGGATGTCCTCATGAAAAACAAGGCCATTTCACGACATCCTGAAAGAGAAAATAACTGTGACCTCACGTGTGTTTCATGAACTCTGCTCTGCAGTTTTCGTGTCATCTGATTTTGTGCGGCTGAACATATTTGTAAGCCTCCCCTCGCAGTTCCTTCGTTATAAGAGCAGCGCTGTAGGTGGCCTTTGTGTTCTCAGGGCGCCTGTCTGTCCGCTCTCACTCACTTTAGGTCATCCCAGAGTAACGTGGCTGCTCCAGCCTGACTTCCTACCCCTTGGAAGAAGTGGGAGGACAGTGCTCAGGAAAAATTACACCTGGTGATGTGATTTATAAAATGGCAGTGATGAAGACTTATTTTCCTTGACTTTGAAGCACATTTGGAAT
Source organism: Ctenomys sociabilis (assembly GCA_004027165.1). Taxonomy (NCBI): domain Eukaryota; kingdom Metazoa; phylum Chordata; class Mammalia; order Rodentia; family Ctenomyidae; genus Ctenomys; species Ctenomys sociabilis. Next base: position 7,644 of record PVKA01017947.1, on the reverse strand, counting down.
GGATATTTATTGAAATGATATTGTTTTGTTAAAGAAAAAGTGATAATTGAAGTGGAATGGCAGAGTCCAGAAGTTAAAAGCTATTTGAGTTGGGTGAAGGGTGGGGGCAGAAATAGCAGAATGGTAGGGAAAAGTGGCACTTGTCAAGTACAGTGTTTATCTCAGTACAGAGAAGAATCTGTACTCGGAACAGTTGCATATTATGGCAACAGGAAGAGAAACATAATGTATGAAAAACACTATTATACTGAGAGTGCTTTAAATGGGTATAACTCAGTACAGTCGATGGATATGCAGGTTTCATTTGATATGTGGGCAAAGGAGATGAATGTGGGGAGAAAACCTTATGGCATTTTTATAGAAAAATATCATGTATTTTAGAATTAAAATAAACTAAAATACTTAATTTTTAAGTTGATAAATGTAATGAAATCAGATTGCTTTTTAAATGGAGAAACAGGTGCAGGCATCATAGCTGTTGTTGGTGGTGTTCCCGAAGGTAATCTGCATTGTTTGGAGGCCGCTGACGCTGACCTCGCCGGACCCCTGTGGGACGCTGGGCTCAGCGGCTTTGGGCAGGGCTCCCTGTCTCTGCTCTGGCCTCGTTTGGCATCACTGAGCTGGATGCACCAACCCAACCCCCCATTTCCATCCCACCTTTCCAGGTTCATTGTCATTTCCTCTAATCCACTTTCCTGCAGGCCACATTAACCTTTTAAAAATTAAATGTTTCCACATTATTTTCTTTTTTTGAGGCAGGGTCTCGCTGTGTACTCCAGGTTGTCCTCAAACTCACAGCAATCCTTCTACCTCAGCCCCAAGTGCTAGAATTGCAGGCATGGACTACCATGCCCTACTCCGCATTCATTTTTGACTCTAGTTTTGTAAATATTTTCCTCCTGCTCTTTTGTCTTCTCTCCCCTTGACAGGTGGATTTCCATGCAGCTGTTGAGGTTTTGTTTAGAGCGCCCCCTCAGGGAGGCCTGTGTGGGCCCTTCTGCTGAGCGTGGCTCAGCTTTGGCCCTGGGCCCAATAGACACTGAGGCTGGCATCTCTGCCCTTTTCCCTGGAGCCCGCTGCCATCCTGGGGAGCGGAACGTGCACAGAATCCAACTTGCTTCCTTTTTTCTAATCTCCTTCCGCATCCCTCCCCCTTGCTCCCTCCTCCTCAAATTCCCCTTTTCCTATTTTCATTCTTGTCATTAATCTTAGCTCATGTTTATGGCATATGATGTTTGCATGCATTGAAGTTCGTAGGTCCCTGTACATGGTGCAACTTATTCTACCTTTTTCCCCTTCTGCTCCCCCTCACCCATCACCCTTGATCTCCTGGCCCCTTCCATGTTCAAGAGACCCATCCTTGTCTCCTTCAGTCAAATGACAGATACTGTACAGTATTAAAATTGTGTGTCTGGTTTATTTCACTCAAATTTATATTTTCCAGGTGCACCCATTGTCCTTCCAGTGTCTCAAATTTATCCTACTTTATAGCTGAGTACTATTGTATTATATATAGATACTACCTTTTCTTTTTTTTTTTTTTTTT
>PVKA01017946.1:9114-44842 GCA_004027165.1 Ctenomys sociabilis | reverse complement strand
TTATTTTATTAAAATACAAATGTCAATCAGACAGTTTCAAGACACCTTAACCATACAGAGTCGATGAATTAATACATTGCAAACTGTTTTCATAACGTTTTGGTACTGTACAAGGTGCATACATGAAATTATATTTACAGGTTTTTTTATAGCTGAATTATATCAAAGATTCAATAATTATTTACCTAGTGGATGACCAAGATCAGCTTTTTTTCCTATATCAAAAACAAAGGGAAAACCCGACCCTTGGCCTCCTGCATTTTTGTTTTCTAACCCTGACAATTTTATGTAAATGATACCAAGGAGTTAGCTAAAGATTCTTACCTCTTCACTTTTTCCACTGGAGGTGGGGATGCTGGGGGCCTTCAAACTGACTTACACTCCAGGCCTATTTGTTTGTTACAGTTTTTTGTATTTTTTTTTCAGATAGGGTCTCAATAAATTACTAAGTTGTCCATCATAATAAAATCACATTTGTGTTCCTTTGGCCTGTCTCCCAAAACACTGGTATTACCGGGGTATACTATCCCATCCAACTACCTTTTTCATTTTCTATCTTTCAATTTCAATTATTATTAATATTACAACACTTATATAACTGTTCATTCATTAGTTCATCTGTATCTACCCAAAGTAGAAAGTAAATTCCATGAGGTAGGGATCTTGTTTCCCTCACACTGGAACTCTAAAACTCCTGCTATGACTTAGTAATATTTGTTGAAGAAATACATGAATGAATGAATGACTTTCTTTGACCATTGCCCTCTGATTATGTGGTGAGTCCCTTCATACAGAGGATACTTATGAAAGGAAAGAGCCCCAATCAGTATTTCAAAGTAGATGCCTGTTATTGTGCTTGCAGATCGCCAGTCAGAATTTGCAGAGATCTCAGTGAAAGTCAGGTCTTCTGCCCTTGGGCCACGCTGAGAATGGCATTTCCTTTTCTGTTTTGTGGGGATGAGGAGCTAGGACACCTGCAGAAAACCATTTACATTTAATTGTCTAGGTACTTAAGGAAGGGGTGGGGTCACTTTTCCAGTCCTGCTCTCTTATTAATTTAAATTCACACATTTAAATCAAGTCCTTCCTCTGCCTGGATGACAATTACCCTACTTGCTATTTGCTAGTCCTCAGCAGTGTCTGAAACTTGTGAATAATTTAGGAATGCTAGAGGCTCCTTAAACAAGGCAACAGAGAAGAAGTAAAATCTGGACTTAAAGCATCAGCAACTCCCTGAAAAAAAAAGAAAAAAAAGCATTAAAATAAGAGAAATGATAAGCACGTGTAGGAGGGGAAGCCTTATCCCACAGCATTCTGCAATATTCTCATTTATTGAATACAATCTTCTGATATGTCACAAAGCCAAAATACCAGTGATGTACAGTTGAAAAGAATGAAGCATGTATGGAAAAGTCTCTGCTTCAGATAGGCTGGTGTTCATCTCCACATACCATGGTGGTTGGTTTGGAAAATGTGTTCACTCTACTCAGTGAAAAATGCATCAAGTATCTGCTATGTGTGAAATATTATTCTAGGTACTAGTGATATAGGGGAATGAAACTCCCAACCTAAAAGATAACTGAGAGGAGTCCACATTCTCTAAAGATGAAGATTGAATTTTAGGAAAACGGAGATTAAAAGCAGAATATATTTATTGGGGTAATAAAAGATTTTGCCCAAATGAGAGACAGGAGGGAACCTGAGTGGGCTGCCAAGGAATCTGTCATTTCTAGGAATTTTTATAAAGAAAACTATGAGACAGGCAGGTCTAAGGTGGAAAACATGGAAACTCCCTATGTGGGCAGGAGGTGGGACAAAATTATGAGCAACCAGTAAGATCGCAAGCGCAATTGCCCAGGTAAATTTGATTAAATGGAGTCAAATGGTGAAGCAAGTCACATAGTAAGCAGGCATGAATAAGCAACAGAGGCTTATCTGTAGGGGTTTGGATTAGCGACTCTGCTCCACATTAGAAGTGCCTGTCTGTCCCACAGTTGCAAGGTATCTTGCCTTCCTTACTGGCTCCTTCTGAGGGGCCCACCCTGTCTGACTACCTATAATATTTTTATCTAACTCAGCTGCCTACATCATTAGTAATAAAAGATACGGGTTTTTTTTTTTTTTTTTTTTTTTTTTTTTGGTTGTTGTTCTGTTTTTTAAGATAGAGTCCCAGTGATATAAGGGAAATGTTAGATGTCAAATCCACCAAGTTCATGTCCTCCAAAGTCAAAGAATGAATTCTAAGGAACAACATAGGTTAAGAGTAGGGAAATTTACTGGGGCAATGGAATGGAGAATAGGAATAGTTCCAGAGAAACATGAGGGTCCACAATGGGTTATCAGTATGCCCATGTCTCAAAGGAGGTTTTATAGAGCAAAATCATGGAGTGGGTGCAATGTGGGACAAAATTGTGAACAACCAATAAGATTGCAAGTATAGTCACTTAGGTGATATTGATCTAATGGTAGCAAGGGCACATTAACCTTGACACCATTAACCTTGATCAATAATCTATAGTAAAAGAAAAAAAAAAAACTACAGTGTTTGTCTTGGTTTTAGTCTTTAGTCTTAGTCTTAATCTGAGCCTTCACAGGTGAGAGAGGGTGCTGCCCCTGATGGGACAATGGGAAATCTCCAAAGGGTGATTGCAATAACTGCAAGCCTCCTTCATTCCTTAGGGAAGTATGCAAATTTAACCACTTGACTTCAATCTTCAGGTACTACTCCAGCCACAGTCCTGATGGATTCTCATCTTCTATGCTGACCCCCTCAAGGGCCCAGTTTTTTGCCTACTGTATTTCTACCTAACTTAGCTGTCTACAATACCAGATCACACAAAACTACTGTTAGACTTACTGATAGGCTAATTATTCATGAGTTTTAAGCATATATACATACATATATGTCTACTTCGATAAGTTCTGTGAAAGAAAAATTTTAAATTAAATTGAGTTTCCTATTGGAAAAATCAATTGTATCAGTGAGAGAGAAGAGAACTGGTGTCAGGAAAGATTTCTTTGAGGAAAAATCTTGAAAGAAGACATTCAAAGGAATAAAAATTAATCTGGTAAGGACTACATAGAAGAAGAAGGCAAACTGAGACAGTTCAGGACAAGTTACTTCAAAGTACGGCAACTCGACAAGCTGAACATTTCAAGCTGAATGTGTCAGATTGTATTAGCAGCAATGGTAGCAGTGGCAGCAATGGTGGCAGTGGCAGCAGTGGTGGCAGTGGCAGCAGTGGTGGCAGTGGCAGCAATGGTGGCAGTGGCAGCAGTGGTGGCAGTGGCAGCAGTGGTGGCAGTGGCAGCAGTGGTGGCAGTGGCAGCAATGGTGGCAGTGGCAGCAATGGTGGCAGTGGCAGCAATGGTGGCAGTGGCAGCAGTGGTGGCAGTGGCAGCAATGGTGGCAGTGGCAGCAGCGAAGCAGAAACAGGGGAGAAGCCTTTATTAACTCTGAAGACATGGAGAGGATCGAAGGCAGGGATATAGGGAGATCCTCTGACCTGAGACAGGGAGGATAACACTCTGTGGGCTTTTGCTAGGGGCAGAGTTTGAGGCGCAGGTTCAGTGACACACAAGGAGCCGATTGGAGGCAGGAAAGGTCAAAGGAAGTTTATCTTTACACTGTACCCAGGGCTGGAGTGGGAAAGGAGGGGGAAGTGGTCATTGGGAAGACAAGTTGTTGTTTTGGGGACTCAGCCATTTTGGGTCAGGGTTATGACAATTTAGCAATCTGTACTCAGGTCACAACCTATCAAATGAATGTGAGAAACAGCCAAAAAGACTCTCACCCTCCCACCTTTCTCTCCTGAGGCAAGTCAGAATAAGATTATTATTGGGGCGTTCCTTCTAGAAGTGGCTCATCAGTTCAACATTATGGGTTCTAGGTTGCTGCCTTTCCCTCTGGAGTCAGATTTGAGGATCTTCTCATCTCAAATGAAGAATTTCATGAAATGAGTGAAGAGCAGTGGCTGATTTTTTTGAGTGTGTCAAGAGACTAAGAAAGAAACTTGCTCTGAAGAATGAGCTGGAGCTGAGTAAAAGGAGAAAAAGCAACAGACACCCTGGAGAAAATAAAGGGCTCACCATGAAGAAGGCTATGACAGCAAACTCTTCTTCATACTTTACATTGTCCAAATCTCAATAAAATCCTCAAGAATGTTTATATATGAATCCTGAGAGCTGGTGCTGGGCTCCCATGCTTCAGCCCAAAGTCAGATCTAGGCCATTATACTGAGAACCTCTCTCTCAATATATTTGGTACAGGGTCTCACTACTCAGATTGGACTTGAAGTGATCTTCCTGTTTTTAGCTTCCCCAGCACTGGGATTACAAGCATTTGCCATTATGCCCAGTCTCAGGGGCTGGCTCAGTACACCGGAGGCAGAGCCAGTGCCACATGTGGTGCTTGGGATGGAACCCCAGTCCCTGCACTTGCCTAATCAGGCATTTACTCTGCTGAGCTCTCTCACCAGCCCTGGTGTTCTCTTGAGAAGTCCACATGAAAGGCTTTTCTTTCTACACTTGTCCAAGATCTTGATTTTAACAGGTCTCAGTTACTTCCCCATCCAGCTGGCTATGCCCTAATCTCCTATTCAATAGTTTCATGAGATTTATTGCCCTTATGCCTATAAGAAAAGAGCACCTTTATCTTCAAAGACGACGGATACTGACAGGAACCCAAGTGCACAGACCTCACCAACCTGCCCCCAGTTTATGACCCTTGGCCCTTTCACATTTTTCTACATCTTTCCACACTTCTTCAACCCTAGCTTACAAATGCTCAGCAGCATCATTTCTTTATGGCTTCACTTCTTTATAAAGATTCCTATGTCATGTAGAACTCTTGTTTAAAATTTTGGATTTTTTTTTGATTATTAATGTATTCTGTGCTATAAGCTCCAAAGCCAAGAACTTAGGATAGTAGAAGAAAATATATTTCTGCTCCCGTATTTACTAACTTGGGGGGACAGGAATGTCTGCAGTGCCATAACATCTGAGGATCCAGTCTGCACAAGCCTGATGTATGAGAAATGGAGCAACAAAAAGGGACAAAAGAAAGACACATGTCAGATAGAAACAGGGCAAGAAACAGCTTTTGGTCTCTAGAAACAGCACTTCATTCCTTCTGCAAGGGGAAGTTACCTCATGTGTCCAACACAACGAGTGATAAGGTCAGAAAAGCCTTTCAAAAATTACACTGACACCTGAGTTTCTCTGAGGTAGGATAAAGTCCTGATGGTTCTTAGGAAAGCTATATTAGAATATAGATTTTTAAAAATTTATTTGTTTCTATTTGGATGAATATTTTATACTACATATAAAATACTAGAACAGCACTACAAGTAGGTATATTGTTTATAAATTCATAAACATTTTGGCAATGTGTGCTTACTAATAAAAATATAAGAGTGAATGATATTTTTTAAACATGCAATAAACACTGGTTCAGATGAGTAAGCAACCCCTGGACAAAATGAGATACGGATCAGAGATAGGATGTACAAGGGTAGGGAGAAAAGAAAGCTTTTCTCTAGCCTTTTAGACTCCAGGACTGGGGCCTGAGAAGTAGGCTGACAAAAGATAAACAAGAAAAGAGGCCCACAAACAAACTCAATTTCATATTAACGTATAAATACTAACAACTTTAGAGGCCTTTGTAGAAAACAAATAGACTCAAAGAATGGTTTGTTATGGAGGCTTCTGTGGCATTTTAACAAAGGGCAATAAATACTGAGAATGCACAAGATAGGGCCCATGAGATAGCTCAGTGGTCTAAAGTGCCTGCTTAGGCAAGTTTAGGCAGGTATTGGGGACCATGGTTCGATACGTGGCACCACATGCTGTGCCAGTCCTGCCTCAGGGCAGGCTGAGCCAGCTGAGAGAGAGAGAGAGAGAATGAGAACAAGATGAAAGGAAAAGGATAGGAAAGGACTTAGGTCTGCTAGGGGTGGTAATTATCTGAGGGAACTGATGGAAGATCAGAGTTGTATGAGAAAGGTTTGTGCAGACTCACTTTAGTACTGGCTTCCTCTCTGACTATGAACCTTGTCAAGCTCCTGGTTCAGAACAGGAAGAGGGACCAACTTCAAAAAAGGAAATTCACATCATTCTCTCATGAACATAACAGGAAGGCAAAGACTGCTTTGAATTTGCTTCTCCCTAATTGCCTTCAGGTCTAAGTAATCCTTAGGTACAAGAAGCATGTTTAAAGGTAGCGAAAACTAATCCTCTTTGCCTCCATGCCATTCCTCAACCTGAAGAATGCCCATGATTCATGTGAAGAGACACTCAACCACAAATCAGCAAACATAACCAGTCTCCTTTTGGCACTTTGGATCTTTGGGTCACAGAGAGTAGACACTGTTTGATTTGTTCTCAACATTTCAGCATGCTTACCATATGTCTACAGATAGGGCCCAGCATTCTACTTGTAATCATGCCTCAGCATGAGCTTCTTCAGGAAGGGACTGTTTATCTCTTTTACAAGCTCTTGTGGTCTTTGAAGTAAGTTCTGAATATCCAGCATCTCAGATATATCCTCTAATTTTTGGTAAGAAACTTTCAATAATCAAATGGAAATCTGAACTGTTATTACCCAGCCCCCTTCCAAATCTTAATCCTTATTAAAATATCTCACAAAGAAACCCAGTGAGATGGCTCGGAAGACTAAGCACCTATTTAAGCAAGCACAGGGACTTGGGTTCAATCCCTGGCTTGCTTAAATGCCACACTGGCTCCAACCCCAAACATGCGGAGCCTGCTCCTGAGTCCAGATGTGGTGGCACACACCTGTAATCCCAGCCTTGGGCAGGCTGAAAACAGGAGAATCACTACAACTCTGAGCTTCATAGTGGGACCCTGTACCAAATACATTAAAAAAGAAATTCACAAAGATTGATGGGTTGACAATGTCTACAGCAGTTCTCCTGACTTGTTTTACATTTTTTACTATGAGTCCATCTCGAAACCCATTCTTTTAGCATTCTTTAGCACCCTCTCCTCAAAGGTGACCTTCAGTAAATTTCATAACCAGAAAATTAACAAAACAAAACAAAGTGAAATCAAAACTTAAGCATGTTTCCTTAAATGCATTGTGTGATTGGCAAATGTGTTGGACTGTGGTGAGCCTGTGTTTAACTGAGAAATTTCACTGTCTTTAACCTCCATCTGCATAACAAAGGCTGTGTTGGTTGCTCAGCATAATGGGAAGAAGTTCAGAATACTCTCCACCCTTGGGGATGTTCAGCAAAACACAGGCAGCTACAGCTCCAAATGCTAGGGCTGAGAATGAAGGAGGGATTCACCCTCCCTGGCTTCTTCCCGCTGTGCGGAGGGCAGCCAGCCAGGGACACAGGTGTGCAGCTCATTAAAAACAGAATTAAACCCAACGGGATAAGTAACAGCCACATGAAGAATGCTCTGCAAAGTAAAGACTGTCGACCTACTTTGACCTTGGGAAGAGAGTCAAGAGAAAATGCCCACCCCCTTACTTAACCTGTCATCCGTTCTGCTACCGAATCATAGAAAGGACCAAGGAAGCTACTTTACCTCGAGAGCTACAGGAGAAAGCCCTGCTTTATTAATATATTAAAGAATCCTACATGATATGATATGAGAGCCATAAAAATCAGCAATGGTGGAGATGAGAAAAGCCACCCTAAATTACTCCACATTAGCATGAGGACAATTTGGAATTGAAGACAATAAAGAAATAGCAAGCCCAGAAAATTTCTCTGCCCTCTACCTGCTTAGAATCAAAGCATAAACTTCCCTTTATAAAAATACTTCTCTTGCTATACTAAGAAGAGAGTGATTATTATCTTCCTAATGAATCTAAGTGAATAATTATTATTTAGCACACATTTCTTAGCTACCCTCCTACAATTTGCTACCTTTCAGAGTTCAAATATTTATTACCTTTTGTTAAAATGGTAGATAAGTTCATAAGTAGCCAGTTTTTTAAATGTTCACTTGTATAGAACCTCTAGGAACATAAATTTAAAAATAAAATGGCCAGGGGCAGAAGTGCACATTGATAATGCAAGTACTTGGGAAGGCTGAAGCAGGAGGAGCACAAGTTTAAGCCCAGCCTAAGCAACTTGGCAAGCTCCTGTTTTAAAATAAACAGTAAAAAGTAAAAGGCTAGGAACATACCTCAAAACATACCATGCATGCTTTTTTCTCTCAGTTTAGCTTGCAGTTTCCCAAAACAGAACCTAAGAGAGCAGAAGAAAACTTCTTTCCCTTAGAGCAGAACGCCAGTATTTCAAATCACTACAAAAATAAGTAAACATAAATGAAACATTATTTCTCCATTAACCCAAGATCCAGAAAGTAAAGGTCACAATGAGGTTCAGACTACTGAATTTCTCACTTCCACCCACACCAAACTCATGGAGCATGTACTTTAACCTCAACAAACTACAGAGCATCTCTTTCCATTGACCTTCATGCTTTCTTTCAAATAATAAGATTTTTTTTTTCTCTTTTTTAACCCTAGATACTGAAGGTCTATTGTATTGCCTCTTTCAATAATAAGATGGCTATGGAACACTTTAGCTTAGATTATGTTTTTAGCCTAGATTATTGAACAAGATATGAATCAAATACAAGAAATTTTAGAAATTTCTGATTGCAAAGTATATGGGAAAACAGTTTTGTAAGTTTTTCATCACAATTTACTCTAAAACACTGAAACAACACAAAGAAATTCTATGTTAATTATTTTCATAAAAGCTCTAGGGGAAATTTTCCATTCTCCTAAGTTCTTTGAGATACGGTATCTAATGAGTATGAGTAACATTAAGGCCACACAAAACTGGACTTCGTAAGAAGTGACTTTATCCAAAATGGTGATTGCAAAAGGCATAGAGTGGCAGAGCTGATCAGTAGATAGAGAGGGATGTTTACTGTAAGAAAAACACTGTTATAAGACGTGCCTCAGGAAGTAGGTAAAAGAATTTTCTCTTATAGAGAAGGAAACATGGCTTCTAAAACCATGTAAGTGGAATGAAAGAGGAAGGGTACAACTAGATGGTAGATGAGTGAAATTTTTAGTGCAAGGCCAGCCACTTTCCAGAGGAGTGGTCCAGGAGAGGTGTGTACAGCCTGGAGTTGAGGCTGGGCCAGAGTTCATTATCCTAGAGTCATCAGAGAAACTGGATCAAAGTTCAGTGAGTATTCATTTGTCCAAGTTGACCAGTGGGGACAAAACAGAATCTGGCCTTCTTGCAGGTAAACAAAGGAAGCATCCAGGAATCTCATCTAAGTCGTAGGAGGGAGGATGGTTCTCTGTCTTCAGCCTTTTTTCTGAAACACGAAGGATGGAGGGGATTTCTTAATATTTGCTTTTTTTTCATCAGAGCATATGCCTCAGATAAACTTTAGCATTGTCAAAAAGAAAAATGATTAACATAGAGCTATTTGTGTAAAATCACAGAAAAAGCTTTGAAAGTCTCTTTCAGTGTTTGCATGTGATATTCTGGCTCTTAAATTATTTGACATTTATCTGTTTGTTTTCATAGAAATACACAAAGCCCTTTCCAAAGCACTTTTAAAATACTGAACTAGGGCTGGTGAGATAGCTCAGTGGACTAAGCACCTGCTTAGGCAAGCACAGGGACTGGGGTTCCAGCCCTGACACCACATGCCATACCGGCCCCACCCCCAGGCACACTAAGCTGGCCACTGAGACCAGGCATGGTGGTGGGCACCTCGAATCCAAGCACTGGGGAGGCTGCAGACAGGAGGACCACTACGAGTCCAAGCTACATCGTGAGACCCTGCATGAAATACATTAAATAAAATAAATTAAGCCATCAAAGTCCTCATTTTGAATATATTATAATATAAAAAATCATTGTCATGGTCAGGAAACCTCCCATTTATAGCTAATTTGGTAAATATTTGTTAAGGATGTATAATATGAATTGAGCTTACTACTTACATTTTTACAAAAACGAACCACCACCCCTTAATTCTCCAACCCTACTTTTTAAAAAAAGGTTAGTTTACAAAGCGAGTTACAATAATCACACTATAAGTTTTAAAATGCATGTAAGAAAGTTAGTGATACATGCCAGTAATCCCACTTAAGTGGCTGAACACATTCAAGGCCAGTCAAAATTACCTTTTAAAAAAAAAAAAAGTGTCTTAAAAAAATAAAAAAGGAATTTTGTCAAGGAAAACCATCCCTTTTCCTTATTGTAGTCATATCTTCATCTAGGTTGGATCTACGTAAGTTTTACCAACAGATAGTTCTAAGTTCCTGGATACAAATATTCAGGGATCTTTAGAAAATTTCCCGTAGAGAATCCTACTGACCAAGGATTGGAGGAAACAACATAAGAAATTAAAGTGATAAAAAATTAATTACAACTTAATCTTTAAAATGCTTTAAAACCTATACACATTATGCACCGAGTCAACATAATAAGCAGTATACATTTAGATAATCCATTTTTAAATATTACTTCTAAACTATAATCTTCCTCAATTATGGAACAAAAATAAAGCATCACCGAGCACGTAACAGTGGAGGGGTTGAGCTGGCTGCACTGTGAGCGAAGAAAGCAAGTCCCCTAAGTAAACACTTTGGAGACACCCCCCTGCCTCTCTACCTACCCTCTAATTATGCTTCTCCTTCTGTTCTCTCCACCCACCACCCAGAATTCTCTCAAAAGAACTAAGGCTCTTATTTATTGTGTTGCCAGAGTGTTAATCGTGTCTAATGGTTTTAACACAAAAGCAGCCAACTTTTAAATATGTTACATAAGAACTATTAATTTCTTGTTTCCTTTTACCCCCTTGGGCTTCCCTTCTTATTCTTAAACTCTCCCATGATTACACTTAATCTCCTTTCATCTACCAAAACCCACACCTCTCCTTTCACTAAACCATGTTGGAGTGCTGGGCGTCAGTCCAGGAAGAAAAAGCAACAGCACAGAAGAGTTGGCTTCAGAAGGCTCTACGCTGGCCTCTACATCTGCTAGGTGATGCCACCTCCTGCATGGTGCCCAGCACACAGTAGGCACTGATGTGTCAGTATTTATCAAATAGAAAGAGGGAAGGAGGGAAAGAAGGAGGGAAGCAGGAAAGTAGTGTTACTCCTTATGGAGAACATGGGTCTGCCCATCTTTGGGGGGGGCGTGAATTTATAACGCACTATATTTAGGATGTTGAGTATTCGTGAAATTGTACAAAATAAAGGCCTTTGTGGTAGAAGTATAGCATGTGGCCTGTTTCCTTGCTGCTTTTTCTATATTTGCCTTTCAAAGAGGAGCCAAGGACAAGGTACCAAATGATTGGTTCTAGGACACAAAAAGAAAACAACTCTGGAAACTTCTGCCACCCGTCTGCCCCAAGAATTAATTGCACTGTCTTAGCAAGCTCAAGTTCATGAGTGCAGTGATGCAGGAAGGACCTTGGGGCTCCTTTTTCTGAACCCCAGGGTACTATTGTCCATCATCACTGGCTGGGGACAGTTAAGCCATACAGGAAGAGAGGAAACTGAGGTGCAGGGGTTTGTAGGCACAAACATTAGAAACCACCCACAGGTTACCAGTTTTGCTTTCCATTCTGCATTCTGTGCAGAGAAGGTATGGGGTAATCAGTAATTACTTAGAATACAATGGCAAGAGTTAATTGCTCCTCTTCCAAACATATCAAAAAACAACAAGGGAACTGAACCTGTAAATGAGCCAGGTCTATCAGGAGGCAGAAAATAACAGTGTTTAAGAGTTATTTTCTTCAAAACACTTGACCATTTATCAATGCCATATTCCAAGCAAATACCCCTAGCAGACTGTTCTGTCCATTGTGCCAGTTCTTCAAGCCTGTTAGCAAGGAAGCAGAAAGGGGAAGGGCAGGTGGTGCTTCAGATTCCTCACTGTGAAATCAGTGAATGAGTAAGCTGTCTGGTCAAGCCAACCTAAGCTCCTTCTCCATAGAGTGCAAGCGCTGAGAGGGTGCCAGAGGTTGCAAGACACTGTGTGTAGCTCAGCTTACAGAGGCGCAGAACTCTTGGTGTCCTCTGTCAGTACTCTAGAGATTACTGAAGACAGAACATTCAGCTCCCAGCAGCCACGCAGTTAACATAATCCTGGAGCTCCTTGCTGTTTCCTTGTCACAATTACTCAGCAGAAAATGTGCACCGCCAACTTGGATGTGGTCACTACAGGTAGAAATTGAATGTATGTCACTACAGGTAGAAATTTGCCTACGCATATTATGATTCTCTATGTGCATTTGTGTACATGCAGGCTCACACGTGCATCACCAAATAAGTCATGACGTGCCCCTACAGCCTCACAGGATGAAAGTCAAAGATGTTGATAGGAATCCCATCTTTCCCATGTACCTTTGTATAAAAACTCCATCAGTCCTAATTGTATCAGGTCTTTGGTATAGCATAAATTTCTCTAATACTCTGTCACTCCAACATTTGAGTAATTACTTTTAATTAATGTATTCCTGCAGTGAGCATTAATTTCTTGTTATCAGCCTATACTTTTCTAATTAAAGATATCCCTCTGCTTATCAAGACGGTGTCCAGACTGTGAAATCTTAAGAACTGATCGCCCAACTGAAAGGATGAAGAAGGGGTTGTGTAGTGTGAGAAGCAGGTGTGCTGTAAAAGAGGGACAAAATACACTGGTGATTCTTTTGTAAACATTCAGCTATCTTTTGGTGGAATGGCTCTTCCTGAGTACCATACTGAATCCGAAAACTTTGTTCTAGGTGTTTACACATGCGGGTCTGATTTATTTCATTTATGAGTATGATTTCTAGTTGTGTCCACAAAAATAAACAAATAGATAAATAAATAAATTCCTATTTTGGGTCAGGAAGATAGGTCAGTAGAATAAGCACGTGCCTGACAAGCACAAGTTCCCAAATTCAATCCCTGGTACCACCAAAAAAATAGTTCTAATTGTATCCAATTGCCTATAAAAGCCTTAAATTTATCTTTTGTTAAAACTTAGTAATAAACCCATTGCACAAAAAAAAAGAAACTGAAAGGGTAAATAAGGTACAATAGATACTGTGAAAGAGAAAAAAAAACTGCTCACAAGGAAAAGAATAACTAGGGTGGGGGAAAAGAGAAAAGAAGGAAGGAAGGCAAAATAGCTGAGATACTTGTACAACTAATTTTTATTGGAAAGAATTTTATTGGAAAGAATAGTGCTTATGTTGTTTGATCAATCTTTATATTCCTATATCTGGTAAGCTGGGCAAGTATTTTTGAAATTAACAATATGTAATTTAATAACCATTTTTAATTTCCTACCTTGTTTTTGAATTCATGTCATTTTTGTTATCTTTAAAACAAAAAGAAATTTTGCTCTAGGAAATCTGAAGAGAAAAAGGAAATAGAAATATCTAAAGAAAAGCAGACTTTTCAATGTACAAGGTATTAACTATTGAAACTATCCTATTAATCAGCTTTGAAACTTATTGTTATTTGTTTCTCAATAAAATAAAATTTTTAAAAAAGCAGACTTCAAATATTCCTCTGGAAAAAAATGATCTCATAAATTAAAACACCAAAATAGGGCCATGAAGATGGCTCAGTGGAATAAGTATTTCCCTGACTAGCTCAAGGGCCTGAGTTCAATCCCCGATTCCCCCAAAATAAAAAAAAAAAAAAGAGGAAAATAGATTTAAGGAAGTGTTGGAAACTTTTTAAAGCATTGTTCTCAACCATTTAATTTATTGAAAGGAGCTACTGTTATGATTCTTGATTTAGCAGGAGCCATTCTTTTGTTTACAAGCAGTTCTGGCTTTATTTGTTGTTCTTCTCTGTACTGGAAACATAAATAAGGTTTTCTATATTATTTTTAAAAATGAAATCTGAGTATATGAGAAAAAACTAAATAAATAACTTCCAATCCACAGTCAGTTCAATTTCAATAATGGTGTAATACGACCATCTTTGAGACATTCAAATGACAAAAGCCCTCGAATGAGAATTAAAATTAAAAATTATTTTTTTAAATTATAGTTTTTAAAAAATTGTAAATGGTGTTCACATATGAGGTATAATCAAAATATGACAAGAATGTTAAAATAAGCATTTTAAAATGAATTGCAGTAAAAGGCACATTGCCACTAATCTTGTTCAAAATATACCCTCTTGATTTGAACGCATTTGTGTTCAAATCAAAATCACTTGTCGCATTGTTCCCACAGCTTTCTGAAACAGTTCTTGAAGTCCTTTCTCTTGACTGTCTTTTCGTGGGTGCCTGAATGTCCTGACTTGATTTAAAACATTTAGAGCAATTTCTGTCAAGGCTGTGTGTCCTTGTCTGCCTCCTGCAACAGACCTGACACCATGTGACTCCTGGCTCTTCCCAAATTCAACAGACAACGAAAGGAAAATACTCCAAGCTGATTCAGGATGTCAAGGCAGTCATGATAGCACTACTAAAAACACTCATGAAAGAAGATTCCCAGTACTGCTTAAAAAAGTGGAAGAACAATGGGATAAGTGCCTTTAACAGCAATATACCTTTTACTGTAATAAATATTATTAAATTTTAAACATTCACCATTGTTACTGTAATAGTTTCTTTAATTTAAACATTCATTATAATTTTATGATACCTCATAAAGGACAGAATATGATGATTCTTAAGAACCACCGTGGGCTCATTTAAACAAAATACATTTGCTTCTCTTTCTCACCAGGAAATTTGGCAAGACATTGTATAGTATCGCCATATCCAAATTTGAGCACAGCTGTGACCAAGGCTTTTAAGACAGTCTTGAGGGAAGGATGAAGAAATGTTTGCTGACTAATAACACTGTTAAAAGTTTTCACAAAGATTAGGGCAATGCAACCTAAATAATATTGATTAAAACTCCACGGGACATGAAGGGAGGTTCCAAATGACAGACCTGCGGATCTGCTTCTTGTTTCTAGCCTGCTTATAGTTTTACTTAAAGCTTAATAAATAATATTTATCTAATGGAAGATGAGAGAAAATTTCACTGAAGAATAGACTCAATCCCTAAGGAATTTCTAAAGGATTTGGGGGAGGGGGCAAAGAGTACAAAAGTACATACAATGAAATTTCACAGGAATAAAAGCCAAGTACTCCATTTAGTATCTGCGGTCACTCTGTACACTACAGTAAGTGGGCTTGGGGAGTCAGGCCTTGTGGGCCCTATTGACTCCACACTCTCAGGCATGAGTCCAAGCTTCATGGGACTTAAATTGTGATTTGCAGGTGCCCTCAGAGAACTATGCTCACACATTCTAGAAAATTTAGTCAACCCAAATTGTCTAGATTTCAAGCAGAAAGAGTTGCTGGAGTCTTACAGCCTAGGAAGGAAGGAAGAAGCAGCCACAGAGAAGTGAAATGACGGATACCAAAATCCAGTTTTATAGGAGGAATATTGTAATATTCTACATCACAGCAGTGTTACTGTAGGTCAAAAAGCATTTAGTGAATGTCTTATGAAGAATTTTAAGGGAGGGATTTGAAAGTTTCACTACAAAGAGATGATACATTTTTAAGGGGATAGAAAGGCTAATTACCCTTATTTGATGATTATATATTGAATACTTATAAACATCACACTGGTCATAAATATGTAATTATTATGTCATTTTTAAAGAGAGAATATTGTTCAAATAACATGTGAATTTAAGAAAAAGAGACTGATTTCCTCCTGTCCCTTTCTCTTTGAGAATTTAAAGGACCCATTGCACATATAAGGTTGATTTTGAGGAAGATGGCCAACAGAGTAAGACTTGAGATCAAGGAGAGTGGTGGTGGAAATACTCATTTCAAATCAGCACAAAAAAGGAATAAAGAGAAGAGAAATACAGATAAAGTACTATATGCGCTATATATTCCAAATTGAAGATACTTTGGAATTGTTCATGTTGGGAATGGAGACTTCTGTTTAGCCTCTAGGAAAGATGGATATAGGACACGACATTGAGACTCACTTATCTCAACAACAGTAGTTGTAAGAAAGATGAATTGATTCTATTCTGTGTTACTCAAGAGGACAGAAGGAGGGCCACTGGGTATGCGTTATGGGGAGCATATTTCAACTCAGTAGAAAGAGGGATTTCCTAATAATTGGGTCTGTCCTACAATACGATGCAAGTCCTCCACAGAGAGATTATTTCTCTTGGTGGGTTGCTAGGCAGAAGCCGCAAGTCAGTAGCACTCAGGGCAGTCTCCAGCCATGGGAACGAGATGGAGCCAGATAAGCTCTGACCATCTTTCTACTTCTGGAATTATATGACTCTGTTTTGCTTTTCCTCTCACCTGCACTGATCCCACTTGGTGAATAACCAAGGAGCAGCTAACTGACTCCACAGAGGATCATAGATCAGACTTTCCACTGTTCTCCACCCCCTCACCACCTCCAGGCAAGATAATGTGGCTGCTTCACAAAGCCTGCAATCTGTAGGAATTCGTGATGGATTGGACTATTTCTGTTTCTAGGGTTTATTTGGCTTTTATATAAACAACTTAATTCATCTCACTCTCCCTCCCCTCTGGAACATGACACATCACATTTGTTTAACCCTTTTTTAAACATTTAATGTAAGCTGAAAGCACAAGGAAAGCTTATAGTCCAAGATGCAACGCAAATTAACCCACATGTAACAGTTGGAAACTTTTAACTGTTTAATTCAATGCATATTTGTAGAGTACCTCCTTGGGTATGTTCAATTACTTGTAAAATACCTTAACAGTTTTTTAAACTAGCATCTAATTAAGCACCTAGCTAAAGGACCAAAGTACCTGCCAAGGGGATTTGAGCCTCTATTCCATCAAAAATAATTGCTAAAACCTTCTATTTATAATGCTCTTTGCTAATCACTAAGGAAAATGTAAATGTGAAAAACACATAGACCTTTCCATGAAGAAACTTACTGTCTATGGTATACAAATTTATTGAAGCAAGACAGAATGTGAGGTCAGTGAAGTCCTCAACAGAAACAAAAGCTACATTTTTTGGTATATAGGGCTTGATCTATCTCTGTCTTAACCATCCAGCAGATAAGTATAAAAATGAGATATACAATGCAGGGCCATTGAGCTGTAAATGGCTACAGTCAACAACTTCTTCAGATAACTCACTATTGTTGTGGAATGCTGAACTGTGTTGGATTGTGCTGCCGAGTTCAGACACCAAAATTGGTTTAATGACAATGGAGTGCTCATCTTTGACAGATCTACACAAAAAAGGGGTATACAAAGGAAAAAATCATGATGTGTGTGTATAAACAGTGCAGTTAGGATAAATATGCCATGCTTCTGCATAATTATATGAGAAACAAGATTTGCACTAATAGTGATTGGACAAGATATTATGTCAGCTGGCTTCTAGTACTATAGACTACCACTAGGAAGATAATAAGGTAGAAAGTATTAATTATTGAATCTGTGACATAATTCAGCTATAAAAAATAAAATAAGTACATAGCTACCCTCTCTTAATTCACTGATTAGAGACATATGCTATAACAATTATGTAAGTATAATATGTATGCACCTTGTACAATACCAAAACATTATGGGGGAAAAAAAGACAGAATGTGAGTTCCTACATAGAGCTATTTAGCTCTCTCTTGAGAGAGTTAATATCATGCCATGGAAGATATGACCTCAAGGTCATCAAAAAGAAGGGTAAAAGCCTAACTATGAATGTCCATAATCCTGAAATCATCTATTTCCCCATTCAGTAGACATGAAAATGTCAATGAATTGAGATTGTCATAATGAGACTTATATTTATGGAACATTTATCTAATAGCAAAGTGTAAATTATTTAGAGTATGGGGAAAAATTTATCAGTTCTAATGGAAGAGAGGTAAGCAGACCTGAAAATTATATGGTAGAATTAATTGTGGGGAAGTGGCTAAACTGAATACTATATCACTTGCTCAGTAATATTTGGAAATTAATAAGGATCAGTGGAAAAGATCAAGAACTCAAATAGTGAGGATGGATGGAGACAATTTCTTGGTGTCTTGGGATTGAATAAACATGAATATATCTCAATCAGAGGGAAATTTTGGAGAACCCATTCCAGGTTGATATGCAACATATTAAACTAATCATCTTAGTTAATTTTCTCATTGCTGAAACAAAATACTCTGCTCCTAAAATTAAAGGAGGAAAGATTTGTTTTGCTCAGAGGTTTTTGTCCATAACTGACTGCCTCCAAGGCAGGATAGCATGGCAGTGGGGCATGACAGAGGAGAAACAGTTCATAGGGGGCAGAAGACAGAGAAAACAAGTGACCAGCAACAAGCTATCATGGCAGCTTCTTTCTTCCCCTTTTGTACTCTATGTGGGCCACCTGACTTAGGGAAGTTGCCAAACCAGTATAGTAATCACACATCCCTAATCTTATCACTGCACCATGAATCAGCCACACACTCTAGATCCAGCCACCTCTGAAAACCCCCATCTATGACCACATGAGGCTTTGCAGAAACATCTACCATACACAAGCCAAACGCAAACCATAATACTAATATAGTACTGCATCTGCTAGTTTAAGTAAGCATGGCCGTTATTGGAACTAGAATGGGGTAGGGGTTTGGGGACTGATTGAAAGTTAAATTTACAAGTATGAAAAGAAAATATCGAATTAATTAAGCAGAAATGGGAAGGATAAAGTTGAGTGCGGAGGAAGACATGAATCCCATCACTAAAGGAACTGAAGAATATCTAGGATCATTTTTCTATAATTTTTTTTTTTTCTGATGGTTGATGCTTGACCCTTATTAGTCTTTAAGAGACCTCCTCTGCTCTGGCCAAACAATTTCTAGAGACAGTAAAAGAGTTCTCCCAATACAACTTTCACATGCAAACCAACCAGTCCAAAACCCATATACCTAGTTATAGATTTCATTTAACTCTTATAATCCGTGGCTCTGATAACCTTAGGACTAAGTACCAGACAGGATCAACCCTGGGCCACTGAGCCTGCTAAAATAATTCAAACAAGGCAGTCCTCTAGCTACTTATTTTGTTTTGCCCATTCCTTCTACAGAAAGAACAATGACCGCACTTGCTCACACTTCTCCCTCCTCCTTCTGCCTCCTGATCAAACTCAGCCCTTCTTCCATATGTAGCTTTCCATGGCATAGAATACCCCCTCTTCTTAAGAAGTGTACATCATAAATTAATGTCACTCTTGTGATCTGTGGGCCTCATCACACCTGTATGATATAATCAAGCCTACATTTTAAAATACTAGATCTGAATAAAATGAGAAAAGAGAGAGATGTAAGTATAGTAGATAGCAAAAGTGTCAAAATGGGGTAAAGTGTTTTACGAAGACACTGAATCAACGGCAGAGACCAAGTCTGGTGGCAAGACTTGGAAAGCCTTTGTAAATGAACTGTCACTTGAGATGTACAAGGAAGGTTAAGCTGTATGTTGTAAGAAATATATCTTAGTCCCTGATGTTCTGGAAAAAGCCAAGGGATTATCAGAGAATGAAGTGACCAGATATTTATCTGGTATTTATTTAGTATCTGGGGGCAATTTGAAGTTTAGATTAAACCTCAATAGATGTCTTCAGATTAAGTAAAATAGATTTCATCCCAGAGAAGTTTAGCAAGATTAGCATTTTACAAGAGGAAAATTCAATTGTAGCTATGATGGTCAGATAGAAGGGTTGGTGAAATTAGGTTTCCATGTGATACAGTGGTACAGTGAAACAGTGTGTTAGATAATGTTGCATTAGTAGAATAAGCGCACAGAAAGAGATAGATGTATGGAGAGAAATGGAAGAGCTGACATCTGTGGGTCAACTACCAGTGAGAAGAATTGCAGCAAAAAGGATCCACTGTACTGCAAGGAAAATACCAAGTGTACAGGGCTTCAATCCTAGAAAAATCTATAGGGCTGTCAGAAATATCTGTGGCTTTAAACAGGCTTTCCCTAAAGATACGCTAAAGGAATACTTGTGGACATCTTTAATTCAATGGAACACCCATCTCTGACAAAACAAAACAAAAAAGGGGATATAAATGAAGGACCATTTTGTAGTGAAAAAAAATATATATGTCTATACAAAATAGAATAACTAATATGATGACAATAATATGCAATGTATTAATTATTGTAACTGTCCTACTAACCTATTTTGAAACTGTCTCATTGCTATTTCTTTCTCATTAAAGTTAAGAAAAAAGTTTTAAAAAGAAAAGAAAAAACACTACTCATGTGTAATGTGACTATGATCTGTGATCAGGGATAATCGCAGTTAATAATAAGAAATTAAACTTACAGAAAATATAAAAGATATATTAAAAAGACATCAGACACTTATCTGGTAATTATCATATGGAGTGAATGGATGTGTAAATTAAAGTCCAATAAAAAAATAAGTTCAACCATGATAATGCCGGAATGCACTTAGCTTAGATGTTTTCAGTATTTTTTTTTAATTTCTGAAAAAGGAAAACAAGATTTTTGTGAAGAGCAGCTTTCTCCTCATTTGAGCCTTGTTTCATTGTCATCACAGAATCTACAATTCACAATTGCGCTGGCATGTCAGAATATTACATAAGCCTTATAGAACATGAAAGAGCAAGGTGGACAGATCAGAAATGTCTATTTGGCCCTGAGATGGGGTTCAGGTTGGAGTATTGTGGGAAGCTTCCCTGATGAGATGCAGACATAGGTGCATGCAAGAGCCAAGTGTACCTACAGGAGAAGCACCCTCAGGGCCCCAGGCCCTGAACTCATTACAGGCATTTCATCTTGACCTCTGTGAAACACTAATTGCCATTATGAACCACTTGACATTTGAGTAAAAGGATCTAAAAGAAGATAATGCAGCTGGTAAGGGTCAGTGTGGATGTAGATCTAGGAAATCGGACTGCTAAAATCCAAATGCCCTTTAAAATTCCTGCTTCCTGCTTAAGCTCAGACTTGAATTGTATCCCAGCTCAGCTGTCTCACCATGTGAGGAAGAAACCCCTGAGAAGAAAGTGGTAGAGCTGTCTGGTTACCACCGTGCTATCTCTGCACCAGCTTACAGCTCACCACAGCGAATGCAAAGAAAGACCTGAGCACCAGAGGGAGAACCGCACATCCAGCTATAAGTTCTGCCGCACACTGACAGCACCCCTGCGGTATAATGCACTTGAGGTCCCATACTCAAGTGACCAGACTAAGTGCTCACCGGTCCTGGAAGGAGACAGAGAGGAAGTGATGATAACTGAGAACTTAAACCCTCAGAACATCCCATTCCGCTGATCTCAAGATGTTGCTAGTTCGTTCCACACTGCCTAAAACCATCCCCGCTGTAGGTGCACACAGCAGTCATGGCCCCTGTTCCTGGGACACTGCCAGTTCGGGGTAGACAGGGATGATAAGGTGTCAGCACCTTGTGGAGGAGCAAGTAATCAGGATAGAAGTTCTAAGCAACTTGTTTTGTAGCTTTTGGAGGAGTGGATATTATCACCTAAATATATGCACGAGTTAAATAGAAAATTCTAACTTTGGATACTTAAGCTGAAAACCCAATTATCCTTGAGGAAAAAAAATTATGAAATTATCACTTTTGAATTACCTGGACTGAGAATCTAAGTATAAGAACTTTAAATAAATTCTCCTGAGTAGTCACTCTGCAACCATCCAGCCAAACCCCTCAAAGATGTGCTGTAGTACAAAGATTTCAATGGATACCTGGCCTTTCTATGAATCTATGTTACATTCCCCTTTGCCCCCCAAGGGTTGGACTTCTCCATTCCTAGGGAGGGAATGGAGACATGGTTTGATGTATCAGCATCAGTTTGGTCTTTGTAAAATCAGGATAATAAGATCATCTACAGGCAAGTATGAGGGATGAAGTATGAGCAAGGTTTGCTAAATTTGTTGGACCAGTAGCTCCTGAGTGTTCCCAAGGTATCAGATGCTGAAGGAACAGGCATATAGACGCTCACTGTAAGGCTGAGGGAAGGAGAAGAGGAGGGAGGGAAAGAAAGGGGGGAGGAGGATGGGAAGGGAGGGAAAAGGAGGGGTGGATGACAGAGGAAGTAGAGAAAGAGAGAAGAGAGGGGGGAAGGAGGAAGCATTGCATCAGACATTTAAATATTTCTAAATTACCCTGAAAAATTTCAAAGTAAATTCCTTGACAGCTGGCTCAGTGGTTAGTTAAATGAAGACAGAATCACATCATTTCAAATGGTGATGACTAAAACAACAGTGGAAGGAAAGACAGCAGTCATTCTGAAAGGCAGGAGCAGCAAAGCTAACTGGTGAGCACAGCATTTGCCTGACGCCAACACTGGAGTGTTTATGAGACAAACGACAGGAGCAGTGTCAGAAGGCAGTGGTGATATTTATTTATTTATTTATTTATTTTCACTTAAAATAAGTAATGATAACCCATGCACACACTCATGCCATCATCACTGCATCTTGTCAACATGCTACAGTACACGGCCAAAGGGACTTCATAAATGTTTGGTTCCTCATCAGATGACTTTAGAAGTGAAAGATCACATGGGATAATCTTGTAATTCCAACAAGAGGCCTTAAAATTGGATTGACTCTGCTGAGGATGGAAATGTAGCTAAAAGAGAACCCAGAAAATACAAACCACAAGGAAGACTCATTGTGCTGTTGATGGTTTTATCATGGAGAAATAGTGACTGAGAATGCAGAAGTTGAGAGAGGCTCCCAGGTTATAACCAGCAAGGAAATGGGGACCTCAGGCTTCAGGACCACTAACAAGTTGCGTGGTCTTGATGTCAGCGTTAGGATGCTCTAAGCAAAGGAGTCACACCCTCTGCCTAGAGGAGTGCTGCACGGAGCAATGATATAATGACCAAGCATTGCTTAAAGATAACATGATGGAACCCTTAACAAAGCCCTGGGGTGGGGAGATGGCTCAGTGGAATAAGCGCTTCCCTGGCAGCAAGTGCAAGGGCCTGAGTTCAATCCCCAATTCTGAAAAAAAAAAAAAAAAAAAAAAAAAAAAAAAAAAAAAAAAAAAAAAAAAAAAAAAAAAAAAAAAAAAAAAAAAAAAAAAAAAAAAAAAAAAAAAAAAAAAAAAAAAAAAAAAAAAAAAAAAAAAAAAAAAAAAAAAAAAAAAAAAAAAAAAAAAAAAAAAAACCAGCCCTGGTTTCATTGTAAGAGATAAATCAATTGAAATACAAACACAAAACTGAAGTGCTGCATTGATATGCATTACATGTGCTCAATGCAGCACCTCAGTTTCGTATTTGTACTTCAAATGCAAATACCTCTCCCAGAATGCCACATTGCATTCAGTTGTTGTGTCTCTAAGCTCTTCTAATCTGTAGAAGTCTCTCACATTTTCCTCTTTTTCTGGAGACTCTGCCTGCTTTAGTGAATACTAGTCAGATGACAAGATAATTAACTGATTGTGTCAAGATGGAGTGAGAAACACCCAGCTAAATTGGTTCTGGGTGTTGCAGAAGGGATTTATGAAGATAGAAGACCGCTGTAGTGTGCCCTGTCACTGGGATGGTAAAGGGAGCAATGAAGAAGAAAGACTGGCTTCTGTTTCTGTGGAGGAGCTCCAGTCTTTGGCTCCACCTTGGACTTCATCTTTTGGCTTCCAGCTCAGACCTCTGAGCCTTTCTTCTTATAATTTTGGCCTCCTGATACAGATTTTCTCAGGACTCTACAGTGAGTGCCAGGCCTTCAAATGGATCCTTCAATCTCCAGCACACAGAAAGACTTTTTGCACTCTTCCACAGCTGACTCTGGTCAACATGCAAGCCAATATTGAAAAATCTTATGTATTTTTATATCTTGCATTAAATCTGTTTCTGTAGTATACAGTTTTACCTGATTTTTTCATGCTTAGACTGGAGTTCTGGGTTTGGTGTAGGAAAATCACAGAAATGAAATGTTACTTGCGTTTATTATATTGAGGGTGATTACAATCAACATGAATTATGACAATTGATACAGACTTTAATACTCTGGCTAACATAGAGTTTGTCTGATTACCTTAAACACTTTCTTTTCTCCTTTGCCCATGATGTACTCTTTGGGAAAAACTCATTGTGCAGTTCACACTTTAAAAGTAACTATATTCCACTATCCTGAGGATAAAAATAACTATATACATTTGGTTGAATTCTTCTCTACAGAGTTAATTATAAAGTTTTTATATACTTGATTAATTTTCAGTTACAAAAGTCCTCCAAATTCTGATTTTATATCATCTTCCTCCATTTCAATATAAACCAAAACAATGCCATGAGAATCTCATCACTTCGTGGGAAAAGTAATAACCGAAATCAAGGAAAATTGATAATGTAGAAGTTATCACCCCAGGAGAAGAGTTTATCAGTTCTGTCAGGAATTGAGCCAAGTGTTATATCGGCGGCCATTTTCAGATGACCTCAATTCTGATTACATCTCCCAACAAAAGTGCATTCGATTCAGCTCAAGGTTTTGAGAGAAGGTCACACAATTCTTTCTCACCTCTTCCTAAGCCTGTGGCCCATGTCCATATGTCAGAAATACTGGGTGACAGTCTTCAGTTTTGAAAATCAGTCTCCAGGGTACTTCAACATCGCATAGCTTTTGACACGAGCAACAAGACCAAGAACATCTGCAGCATTTAATTTTCTCTTTATATTAGTGTAGTCTACAGTGACAATATTTGGCACTACTGTAATAACCTAGAGGAAAAAAATAAAATTAAATTTGGAGTTGGATGGACAGGAGAAATCAACTTCCCAATTTCGGTGCAATATGGAGTACTGACTGACCTTGCTTCAGTGTCAAGCTACAAATCCAAGCCTTAGTCAGAGGGACATATTAAGAAATTGCACCAGGAAGCTGCCTCTGCAGGATTTACAGTTCAGAACGTGTGCACAAGGGCCAGACATGCTGAGACTGCCTACCTAGGAAGCGGAGCAGCTTAACCAGCATCAACAAGGTCTTAGAGCAACATCTGTGCTTCACAGGCTCAACTGAGAAGGGTGTAACTCTCCCTTGGGTACCATTACTGCTATCCCCTGAGAGAAAAAGTGATAATGGAAAGCCTCCTAGTTTTTCCTCTAGAATAGGATGATGAAATTAAGCTATGAATGCAAGACAGGAAATAGAATAGAGAGCCAAATAGTTTTTAAGAGCATGTAACATAAGCGACCCAAACTCCAGGTTTAATAAGACCTAAATCAAATTTTTGCTCTATGCCTAAAAATCCATTGTGAAAAAGAAAAAGAAGACTCCAAATTTACCAGTTTTTCCCCAGAATTGTCTTCTGGGGAAAAGGTCCTCTTACCCACTTCTCATTTCTAACACACACACACACACACAAACACACACACACACACACACACACACACACAAGAACTTCAAAGCTTAACTAAACTTATCATCACCAAGAGTTCAGAATTTGGCCCTGACTTAGCCCATGTGATGGTGTGTATCTAGTTGTCCCCTTATATAAATTTATGTTCTGCAGTAATTTAATAGGTAAAAATAGGACTAGCTTTCTGGATCATGATTATTTTCTTAGGTTAAGAGAATGAGGGGTACCAAAGCACAAGGATTTGAATATGACATTCCTACCTCAAATGCCTACAAAATTTTCTCATCATATACACACTATAAGAAGCCTTTTCCTTAGAACTGAATCAGGTAATTTAACTCCTAAGTCTAGCCTTCTCTCAAGAAGGCAGTATGGTTTCATACCACTTATAACATGCTATAAGGAGGGTGGACATTATCATAGAGAAGACTGGAAAGAATTGTTGGCTTGCCATTGTTAACTTTGCTCTTTGTCCTTCAAAGCTAAATTCAAGGTCCTCAGGTACTCTTGCTATCCTATAAAATTCGACAATGACAATGATAATAACAACAATACAAAAGCTTTAAGTTACTCTATCTCAGTACTGTTCTGAATACTGTATGCATTAATTCTCTTCGCTGTTACATAATAATTGTTTAAATTGTTCTTGTTGTTCTTATTTAACAATTGAAGAAAATTAGGCATAAGTTTTTAGGTGACCTGGTCAACTTTTTAATACTAGTGAGAATCTAGATTTCATGTTTGGAAATTGGCCATATGTTTTAGTTACTCTTCTCTCATTGCTATGGGTAAACCTTGGAATGTGATGGTGTGTGTCTAGTTGTCCCCTGAAAGCCTCATGTAGTCATGGGGTGAGGACTTCTAAAGTTTTTGATTAACTCATAATCCATTGAGATTATGTGTGATCCAAGGCTGGGATTATGGATTTTAATACTGCTGGGATTATGGGTGTGAGTACTTGCCCCAGCCTGGGGCAGAGAGCCTGAATGTAATATAACAGACAGAGAGTCAGACTTTCTGCAGCTATTGCTCTTTGTTGCATTGCTGTTGTTCTGCCACCATGAACTGCTGCTTTCTGCCATGTGTCATTCTGCCTTGGAGACAGCTGAGTATGGACTGAAACCTGCAGTAACTGTGAGCTAAATAAACCTTTCCTTCATTCTGGGTGTTAGGTATTTGTCCCAGCAATGAGAAAAGAGTAACTAAGACACCATAAAAGTCCATATTCTTAGCTATTAAGCCATTCTTCCTCAGAAGCCAGGAAGTCCTTCCTAGGAACTTATTATACCTTGATTAGGAGAGAAAAGAAATTCAGTATATAACAATATGAGTGGACCAACAGAAAGATTATGCTGTGACATTTTCATGTTTAAATGTAAAACCCAGAATTTCAATTGGAAATACTCTCAGACAGCAGAAAAACAATAAATGATTATTATGCAACCACCTGACTTGACCTGAGCCACTCAACATGATCATTTCAATTAGTCAGGTTTTTAAAAATTATTCAGTTGTGGCAATTTATAAAGCAAAGAGGATTATTTAATTTACAGCTTTAGAGGCTGAAAGTCCAAACATCATGGTGCTGACTTTGAGAAGGGCTTCATGAGACAGAAGCCAGAGAGTGATGATGGATCAGGCTAATACTTCTCCCAACACCCCACTCCCCAGAACTAACCAGCATCATAAAAGAACTACCTCAGTTCCTTCCTAGGGCAATACTTTCAGTGACCTAATTACTTCTCTCTGAGCTCCACCTCTAAATGTCTGCTTCTCACTCACAAAACTCGGGGCCAAATTCCCAACGCAGGAACCTTGGGATGGGGGGACATTCCATATCCAAGTTATAACACTGTTCTAAATTTTATCCTGAAAATTCTGTTTTGTTGTTCATGCACAGGTCATTCGTTCTGTCCTAAAAGTGTCACTGGTCACCATATATAAGTAACTGGTGAACAGGAAATATTCTTCCAGACTAAATAGGCCTCAGAGAGACCATCTTTTCTGTAAGTACCTAATATAGATTATGCACTGGGCTTATTAAGTTAGAAGGGCTTGTATACAATAGCTGAGTTTTTTTGATAAACCAATTTTTTACCTCAAAGATAGTCTTCTGAAGCTTCTTAAAATCTGTGCACAGATCCAAGAGTCTGGAAATTAGAAATTAGGTCATCATTTGAACAATGGAAAAAATATAGAAGAGAAATACCAGAGAAGGCATATAATTGTTTTACCTTTTTTTTTATTCCCAGTGTTGCAAGTCAGAATTTCGCTGGGCTTCCAATTGTCTTCACCTTCATTGAAGGTTCACCCCTGCAATGGATCCTTTCAGTCTTGCCTTCAGTCTTCCATCCTTGCCCTTGCTATGATGTGTCCTTCTCTAAATAAAGTCCATGTTCAAATGTTACTCCCAGCTTTCAGTGAATTTACTACTTACTCCTTCTTGCAATGTTGGTATAGCAATAGGGCAGTTGTCTACCATATATTATCGACCCTGGTAGCTTCATAGAGTTCAGAGAGAGTCTTACAAAGAAAGCCAATCACAAACAGAGCTTCATATATTTGATGAGAAGGTGTTCAAGAAAGCAATCAAGGGAAGAATTAAAACAACTCAGGGGACTTCAGAAAAAGAAGGGTTAATCTGAGAAGGAATAATTTGAGATTAATGCAGTCTTCAAGTAAGGGTTCACAAGGGATTAAACATATTTGAGAAACTTAGATACCCATTTACCTCTCAGGACCACTTCCAAGAAAATGTTACTTTCTCCCCTTCATAATGGATATATGCTGTTGAGAAAAAAACTTGTTCTTGCTCCCTGGATATAAAGATGAAAATTATACTGAATTAAATACCTTTTTTGAAAATGCTCATATGAAATGTTTCATTTGCCAGATTTGAAATGCCCAGTGTGCTCCTTAAAAATGAAAACACAACTGTATGTGCTACAAAGATAAATATGCTGTAGATACTATTATATGACCCAAAGGTGGAAAGATACAAGGAGGAAGCATAGATTCTTAAGCACCTTATTCACTCATTTTCTAGATGGGTCAGGAAATCTGTGGATTTCTGCCATAGACCTGTGAATATTTTTAAGCATTGCCAAGTAAGAAAAGCAAGTGGATGGCATTTAAAAAAAAAAAAAAAAAAGTATACCCTAAGTGCACGATATATCTTAAAGAATGAAACTGCACAATTTCACAGAAAGGAAAATTCTGACCTTAGCTATATGTGATGTCCCAGTGGATATGAGGATTGAGTGTCTGAGCAGGCTGCTGTAATACAGCACAGAACTTACAGCAACCACTGAGGCATGAAATGTGAGAGAAATAACAAAGCGTGTTCAGGTTATAAAAGGCAGCATTAAATATTTACTGATGTGATTGAAAGAGCTGAAGGTTTACCATAATACACTCTATACACATAAAAAAAAAGTAAAGATGAGATTTTTGCAGCGAGTATGAACACTGCTAAAATCAGAACCAAAGGGACTAAGGGGATAGAGGCATAATGTGCTGAATTAAAAAAACAACAATGGTAAGATCCACTTGATTGCCATAGGAGAGAACACAGATGGCAATGTGAGGATTTGTAAGGCTCTAAAAGAGCCAAATGAAACTGTCAAAGGGGAATGTTTTCATCAGCCAACACAAAGCAGAACAGTGGAGAAATGGCAGGAGGGCGTGATATGCTAAAACAGATGCTGTTGCTGGTTCCTGGCCCATGTTTTTGACTGGACGTGGATCTAGAATATATCATGGAATTCTTTAGTGTTGGAGTCTGCATGGGGGGCAACCTAGAGCATTGTGTGAGCTCTACATATCAGTAAGAAAGAGAGATAGAGAGAGGTCAGCCCTACCTACATGACCAGGTTGTTAAAGCCAGTGCAGGACAGAACTTTGAGTTACGTTCCTGCATTGTCTTCTATACTGTCAAATTTATGCCAAGTCATTGATCAGAGATGGACAGACTTGATGCTATGGTTTAAATCTAAAATGCCCCAGGCAAAAGCCTTGTGTGTTTAGAGGCGGGGCTTTGGAAGGTGAGTGGATCATGGGGGCATGCACTATACAGCACTCTTCTTTGGGTGAATACTCTGTCAAGGTCAAAGCTGATTGTTCTATTAAAATGTAGGCCTAAGGGCTGGCCAAATATCTCAGCAGACTAAAGAACCAGCCATCAGGCGCAGGACCTAGGGGTTGGATCCCCGGGCCTGCCACGCTGGCCCCACTCCTGTGGCACACTGAGGTGGCAAATGAGACTGAGCTTGGAGATGCAGGCCTATCATCCCAGCTCTTGGGAGAGTGCAAACAGGAGAATCACTACGAGGCTGACTTAGTAGTGAGACCCTGAACAGCTTGTAGATCCTTCCCTAAAACACAGGGGAAAAAAAGTAGGCCTGGTCTGAAGTAGTGGTCACTACAGGGGCGGGGCCTAGGAAGGTGCCCCTCCCTCTCTAGTTCCTCCCTTCTCTCTCTGTTTCCTGGCTGACATGGAGCTGGCAACTTTTCTCCTCCCAGCCCTTTCCAACAAGCTGTATTTGCCTTGACCCTGTCTACTATGGACTGAAGCCTTTAAAGACTATGAACCAAAACAAACCTCTCCTCCCTTAGGCTGAGACTGTCGGATGTTGGGTCTCAGCAATAAGAACTGAAACCCTTGATGAGTTCTCACTGCCCAGAAACTCCTCAAGTTCAGTAGAAAAAGTGCTGTGTAATTAACCACTTAAATCATTGTAAAAGTACACAATCTATATTGTTTAAAAAAAAAAAATCCCAGGAATCCCACTTTAAAAAGTGAGTACTACAAGCAGGTTTTAAGATTAAGCAAAAATAATGGCTTTGGCCTGGTCTCAGGATGTGGGGACTACATGAGTCAAAAGATGCAATCCCGACGAGTGTGACGATGAAAGCACTTCAAAAACAGCTTTGCTACAGAATTCTCAGTAGCAGTCCAGGCTTCAGATGAGTTCTTCATTTTTTAGGCAATCCACGCCAATAGCAGATCTAGAACAGTTAAAGTTTTGTCCTCAGTAGGACTAGATATCAAAAGGTTGGGAATCACATAGTGCTTAGGTACCTAAGAGCGTACTTTCACTGCAAACAGAAAAGATATAGAGACATAGATGCAAATACGAAATATAAAATTGGATGTTTTAAGTTTCTAAGCAGTAGGAAGTATGTAAAGAGCTTCTACTACTGAGAGCTCCACCCAAATATTTTTCCCCTTCTGTGTCCTTCTACTCAAGATTTCTAGTCCCAGAAACAGTCCTTTGAGGTTAGTTTGAGTCACATGTCTTCCCTCAGTAACAGAAATGTAAGGCATCTTGACTTAAAGTTCTCTTAAAGAACAAGAATTTTAAGAGAGGCAATTCCAAGGTTATCAGGAATCAATAAAAAAAGGAAAGGAGATTAAATATTGGGCATTGTTAAACAAACAAAAGCAAACATCTCCCTCTATTTTTTAAAAGGAATTATGTTGGGCAGGTGCCACAGACATGTAATCCCAGCCCTCAGGAGGCTGAGGCTGGAAGATTGTGGAGACTTGCCTAGACTACATGGTGAGAGCCTATCAAAAGGAAAGTGGGGGAGAGACAGAAAAAGAGGGGAGGAAAGAAAAGAGGAAGGAAGAGAGAAAGAAAGTGCTCAGATTTTGGTCAAGTACTGGAACATCTGTGACGGTGTTTTTGAATTGAAATTATAATCTGTAAACTGGGAGCGGTAGTGTGCACCTGTAATCTCAACACTGGGGAGGTTGAAAACAGGAGGATCACTATGAGTCCCAGCTGCATAGTGAGACCCTGCACCAAATATATAAAATTAAAAAGAAATAAATTATCATTTGAGTCCAAAGATTGAGTAAAGTCCAGGCATGGTAGCACATTACAATCTCAGCACTGTAGAGGCTGAGGCAGGAGGATCATCATGACTTCAAAACCAGCCTGAGCTACACAGTGAGTTCAAGGTCAGCTTAAACTACATAGTGTGACCTGTCTCAAGAAACAAAAACAAAAATCCACAAAGACTGAGTAAAACAAATTGCCCTTCCTAAAGTGAATGCACCTAGTTCAGTCAGTGGAAAGCCTAAATAAAACAAAAAGGATCATCTGCAGACAAGAAAATCACCTTCAGTGGAGGCATCAGCTCTTTCCCGTCTCCAATGCATGCTGAGCCAGCCACGGAGACTGGGCGGGGTAGCGCACACCTGTAATCCCAGGGCTGGGTAGGCTGAACACAGGAGGATCACTATGAATCGGAGCTGCGTAGCGAGACCTTGTAACAACCAAATACATCCAAAAAATAAGTAAATAAAATAAAATCATGTGCTGTGTTACCTGCATAAAGACAAGAGTGTGAATGAACTGATTCTACCAAGATGATATCCAGTGCCACACAGCATGCGGTCTCAGCACAGGAAGGAGCAACTGGATAACATAAGTGCTCTCCTAGAAAGAGGAATTCAGCATCCTGCCCGTGCTGGCACGCTCCTCAAGATAAATGACTGCGTTGATACTGTGCTGAAACCGTATGCTAAAAGTTTTCTATCACCCTCAAAAATCAAAATCAAAGCTACTCTTTAAAAAACATTTCATAGTTCACTGTCTCTGCCAAACACTATTTATTTCTCAGTGGAAATAACCTGCTGCAAATTGTGAAAATTAGTATTTGTATCTCATCTTCTGTATTTTAAGCCTCAGCTACTCCAGTTTAATACCTCACTATTCATCTGAATTGTGTTTCCACGATCCAAAAATAGCCGTGCTTTTTGTGCTGTGAAATAACAAAACTGATAAAATCTGTTACATAAAGGAAGAGGCAGAGTACTAACTCCTGATCCCAACATTATGATTCTGAAGCTAGTGAAGATAAAAATATGAATCAAATCATAAAACAGAAGTATACCAGTAAAATTCCAATCCCTTCGTCTTAAGAAAACTGACATCAAAAAAGAATATGAAAATTTCTCACTTTTACAGAACTGGTTTTCAATGTGATCCAGATTACCTGAACCATGCTTCACTCTGGTGTCTTAGCAAACACCTCTGAAGCATCACTTTGGCATCAGGCATTGAGCTGAAAGGTAAGTCATTGTGCATGTCAGAAGGCCAAGTCAACTAATAAACCAATAAAAACTCTATAAGAGTCGTAGATAATGGAAAGATGGAAAATAATGTATCACAGAGCCTGCAGGTGCTTCTTTACCAGTTCTCTGAAAAAAAAAACCCAAAAAACTGCACATCCAAGAAAGCGACTTGTGAGCTAAAGCACTGTTCGCAAACAACGAGTCCTGTAAAGATCTGAAGGAAAAGTGAT
Organism: Ctenomys sociabilis; assembly: GCA_004027165.1. Lineage (NCBI taxonomy): Eukaryota > Metazoa > Chordata > Mammalia > Rodentia > Ctenomyidae > Ctenomys > Ctenomys sociabilis. Next base: position 12,223 of record PVKA01017946.1, on the reverse strand, counting down.
AAAGGAGGAAACTAAAAGGGCAAAGTCCCTGGAGGACAGAATTGAAGGACAGAGAAAGCCAGTGTGCCTAGAAATGTGCATGAGGCAGAAAGTGTCATAAAAATGATGTGGACAGGATGTCATGTCTGCGTCTTGTACAGTGAATAACCACTAAGAAGACAACAATATGCAATGCATTAATTATGGAAACTGTCCTACTAATCGGTTTCAGACTGTCTCATTGCTATTTGTTTCCCAATAAATTTATTTTTAAAAAATTAGGTGCTTGCTGAGAGAAGACATTGGAGTTTTATTTGTGAAGGAAAGAATGCTCCCGGTCGAGTGCTCTCTTACCATATTTTCCATTTCTCGGATGCTTTCCTTTTTCTACCAACAAAGGGCTGTCCTGCTGGAAAAAATAGCGCAAAAGCTCCTTTGCTGTAAGATTTTATTTATCTGTAACAGGAGGCTGTTCAATAAGCCAAACGATTCCATAAAACAGATTTCCTTGGATGGCTCAATCCATTTAATCTACTGAAAGGGTGCCGTTTGTTTCCCCCAGGCTGGCGCAGAGTTGCACAACCAACTTGGCCAATATGTAGCCGTCTGGAAAGGGAAAGCCCAGCAAGTGAGGCGTGATGGATGGCTGCCTCTGAGGAGCGCACGTCCTCCACACATCTGCATCAGCAGCGCGGGGCCTTCCAGCTTCTCTGGAACGAAGGCCAACTCCTCAGGCTCCGTAGAGACAAGAAAAAAATTTGCTCACATTTTTTTTTCTGCCAGAGGAACAGAGAGACATCTCTGCTTTCAATCAAACTCCCATTTCAAGTCTTCCTTCGATCTCATAGTGGAAGGTAAATGAAACAAGTGGAAATTGTTCTGACTTGCAACAGAGTTAGAAACTCGCTCAGGCCTTCCAGGAGTAACCTAGGCAGGGATCGCGCAGCGAACCAGCTGAGGACGTTATCCCAGGCCAGTCTCATTTTCATTCTCCAGCCAATCTTTTCTTAAAGGAGATAGGAACCCACTATGTGTCAGAATTTTCTGCCAGACACTCATTCAGTTAAATTCATCCACAACATCAATTCTATATCAAGATGAGGGCCTGTTTGATAAATCTTAATTTCAACTATCTCTGTGGAGCAAGAGAAAAGGAGAAACTGATAACCAGAAACATGGGTTGTTCGCTTCATTTCTTATTTTATTTATTTATACTTTTGAAGCAGTTTTGCTATGTCACCCAGGCTGGCCTTGAATTCACAGCAATCCTCATGGATTAGTCCCTCAGAGGTTGGATTAGAGGAGTGTGCCCCACCTTGCCCCAACAAAGGCGTGTATTTTGAGTTGATCTGATGTAAGAAAAGAGACCTCTAAAAATTCTACTCCTCTTTATTCTACAAAGCTTAATTAGCTATCTTAAGCATCTGAGAAATAAGTTAGGCATTGTTTTAGTTACTTGTCTCTTGTTACTGGGACAAAATACATGACAACCAAAGCTAAAAGGGGAAAGGTTTATTTACAGTTTGTAGAGGTTTCAGTCCACACTCGGGTGGCCCCAAGGCAGGGTGGCACAAAACAGAAGGGTGGAATTTCATGGAGCTGTGGATAGTCTAAACAAGAGCATCAAAGAAGAGAGAAGCCTGTTTCTGCCCATTATGTTCTATCCAGCCTACCTGAATTACAGCAGTGCCAATCCAATCAGACAATCCAGCCATCGCCCACCCTTCATCCAGACATTGCACACCCTAGATTCAGCTACCTCCGAAAAATCCTATGACCACAACAGGCTTTGGGGGTACATCTAGACACACACCATAACAGACACTAAATAAAATATAGATAATGTCATGTAAGTGACTTTAAAATGATGTTATATGGAAAAATAACAAGAATGAAGTACTATTTATTTAGCACTCAGTAAGGGCTATTTATAATGTTATACATGGATTCAATTCCTGCTTTTTCTTAGTCCTTGAAATGATCTAGACAGTAGCAAAAGTAATTTTTTTCTTTCTAACAGCAAATTATATTCATAATCAAAATTAGAGAACACAATATGATAATCACTGTTAATTTCCTATCATCTTGTTTTGAAATTCTGTATCATTTTTATTGCTTTTTTTCTTTTTAAAATAAAAGAAATTAGGAAATATTGTTTGTAAGGCTTTTGTCAAAAATAAAAACTAATGGTATATTAAGAACATAAATTGGGAACATTCATGATTCTTTCCACTTTATCCCTATATTAGGTAAAGAAACTAACCAACAGGCTAAATCTAGTTACCCAACTGTTTCTTTTTATAAATAAAGTTTTATTGAAACACATCCTTAACTCTTGAGAGGCTATGCACAGGCAGATCTAGTGTGATCTAGTAGTGAGAACCTAAACACCCTTTAGAACCTTCCCTAAAATACAAAAGAAAAAGAAAAAAACACATCATGGAGGGCTGGAGAGATAGCTCGGAAGAAAAAGGGCCTCCCTGGCAAGCACAGGGTCATAACTGCAATCCCTGGTACCACAAAAAGAAAGAGAGAGAGAGAGAGAGAGAGAGAGAGAGAGAGAGAGAGGAAGATAAGAGGAGAGAAGAGAAGAAAAGAAACACATCTTTGCTCATTAACTGACATTGTTTCTAGTCTGTTATATGGTTCCTTCTGTCCTAAAACAGCACAGCTGAGGAGTTCAACAGAAATCACCTGACTCATTAATTACAACATATTTGTTATCTAACCCCCTAAAATAAATTTCAGCAGATTCCTGCTCTCTACCTCCAATAATTCTCTTCACACAAAGATTTAACTTATTACAATTGGTCCTGGAGCAAACCTATCATGAACAAACCAGTAGACAAGTTCGGTCTCTTGCCTAGGATGAGGGACCCTCTTCAGGCTCATGTTGGCAAGATTGGTTTTAACTAATGGTGCCTCCATCCCCTTTGTAGTTCCAATTCAGCTGTTCACTATTCATGAGCTCTTTATTTTCAGAACTGTCTAGAGCCACCTTCCTGGGAAAGTTTGTTTCTTTCTTTCTTTCTTTCTTTCTTTCTTTCTTTCTTTCTTTCTTTTTTTTTTTTTTTTTTTTTTTTTTTTTTTTTTTTTTTTTTTTTTTTTTTTTTTTTTTTTTTTTTTTTTT
>PVKA01017945.1:25570-44869 GCA_004027165.1 Ctenomys sociabilis | reverse complement strand
AATCTAGATAACTTCACTCTGGACCTCTGTTTGCCATCTGCTGATCAAGTTTAAAAGGAGACAGAGCGACATTCCTACAAAATGATGTGGAAATGTGGGGTGTGGGTGAGGTTAGCAAAGTAAAAAGCCTTTAGAGCCTAAACGGCTGATGGTCCAAGATTGCATGCACTGTATTAGTTTCTACTTTTAGCTTCCTCTCTGCTCTTACTTGCTATGCTCCCACATTCCTTCTTTGCTGGTGGCTTCGTGGCTTAGACTTGAAGTCCATCCCCAAATTCAGGCTCGCTACGTAGAACAGGAGCAAGAAACCCTGGTAACCCCGGTAACAGAGGCGCCAGCACTGCGCAGGCCCGGTCCATCCCAGCCCCGCCCGCGCTCCCGAGCAGCCCGGCCCCAGCCGCTGCCCCGGGCCTCGACTGCAGGCCCGCGTGTGGGGGTGTGAGCGGGAGGCCCGGCTGGGCGCCTGCGCAGTGGCGGCAGCGCGGGTGTGAGAGAGCTCACGTAGCTGAGCTGCAGTCGTCGCCTCCTCCGCGCCGCAGTCGCGGCCTAGAGGTTATAAAAGGGCTAACGGGCTCCCTCTGCTGCCCAGTTGCGCCGCCAGAGGGCTGAGGGCCGGGAGCGAGGAACTGGCCGGGGAGAAGGCGAGGGGAAGCCCAGAGCGAGCCGCCCTCCAGTCGCGCTCTGCAAGGTGAGACGCTCTTGCAATCTCCCAGCCACGGCCGAGGTCGGGGCGGCCGAGCGGCGCTGTCTCTTTGTCGTGGAGCTGGGACGGCTGGGCGGGGGCTCTGCGCTGCCTCCCGTCCTTCTCCCTGGAGCTCGCGCCGCGTCCCCGCCGCCCGGGAGGCCCGGCCGCCCTTCTCTGCGCCCCGCTTCCCACCCACCGCCTCCCGCCTCCTGCCTCCGCTGTCAGGGTTGCAGCAGCCTCAGTCCCCGCCCCAGCACCAGGACTTTCTTGAATGTTCCTTCCCGGGGAATCGCCCTGTGGGTCTGAGTACCTGGCTCTTCCTGAGGAGCTGAGGGGAACGCGAGGGCAGGGCGTGGGCTTCGGCCACCGCTGCTGCCGCAGATGGTTCGCATGTGGTCCCGGAGAGCAGACTGGAGCGCTTGGGGCTGGCGCTGGCGCTGGCGCTCCCAGGCGTTCCGCTGGATGCGAGCGTCCTCGGGTCGGGAGGCGAACAGCCGCCGCGGAGAGTTGGGGCTGAACTCATCTGTTGCGCGGCAGTGCCGCTAAACGTAGCCTGGGGCGCGGAGTTCCCAGCTGCTGGAGCTGGGGAAGTTGCTGTCACACAACCCTGAGGAGGAAGCTGGCTTCTTCCTTCCCTCTTCATCCTCAGGACTCTTTAAAGGCCTATAAGCGACCCCACCTCGAATTCGCAGGGGTTCGAAATCTGGTCAAACACGTTCCACAGTTTAGTGAGAGTTTTGAGTTGGGTTAAATGACTGTTCCCCGCAATCAAAATGTTTCAAAGGGAAGGAAGGACGGCTGGTACGCTAATTATGAATTTATTTCTCCTGAATAATCCAGCCTAGGAAACAGAAATTCAGTGTTTGGACTCTGCGTCTGTGTTCTGCACAGAGTGGAGAAGATCCCTGGAACTTTGAACTGTCTTAAGAAAAGGGGAAAAAGCAGCTAGGTCCCCTATTAGGAATTGATTTAGAAGGCCAGAGGCTTGCCAATTCCGACCTGTTTCTCAGAGAGCTGTGGCTCGTGGACTTACCCTAGGAATGCACTCAGGAGGGATGGAGTAGCCACTACGTGAGTGGGGGAAGGGGAGAGACGTGGCAGCAGGGTTCTTTCATCTACTTTGGTACTTTTTTTTTTTGAAGTTCTGGAAAGAAACACATTCTGCTTGTAGGTTGAGTCGTAGTTTATGAATGGGATTAGTCTTTTTCAAAAATGAAAAGTTAAGTCTGCATAACATTGGAAGTTAATTTTAAAATCACTAAGGGAATTTTTTTTTTTTTTTTGGTGGTCAAATTTCTGTAGAGAAAATAGATACCTAAAGCAGGAAATAGTCAAGAAGTTGAATGTGAACAACCTTGAATGTATTTTTGCTTTGATTTGGAATATGAATAGTTATTTTCCAACTTTAGCTTTGACTTTTTGAAGCATTATTTTCAGGATCCTATATACGAACTGCAATTTTGTATCTTTTTCTTCCTAGGGGAAGCATAGATTTTATCACTTGTAAAACTTATGTCAATTTTGTTTTTGGAGCTTTATGTCTTACTAAGTCCTGCCAGTGATTTTGATAGCTAATGACAAATGCTTCTTAGAGTTTACAAAAACTGGGAAAAGGACTTCTTTTTCTCTTTTAGATGAGTAATGCTATTTCCATTGGCGTTGAAAAGAATTTTATTTTGAAGTACTGAAAGTCAGGATTTTGATAAGGGGATAATTACACTGGCTATCTTGGGACTTGGTAACTTAGTTGGTATGAAAAATTTATACAAATTTTAATTATTGCAAAAATACACAGTGCAATTGACTTTTTTTTTTTTTTTTTTTTTTTTTTTTGTCTTTTTGAGACAGGGTCTCACTATGCAGTTCAGTCTGGCCTTAAGCTCACTTTGTAGCTCAGGCTGGTCTCGAACTCACAACAATCCTCCTGCCTCAGCCTCCTGAGTGCTGGGATTACAGGCATGCGCCACCATGCCCGGCTTGCAATTGACTATTAAAGAAGAAATCTTTGTATCACCCTTGTAGTCCATGTTGTTGTAGATGGATCTTAACATGCTAATCTTTTCTGTTAATATGGAATGAGTTGTATACATCTTTTAAGTTCAGACTCCTGTTTTTAGTCCAGGGATTCAGCAAGTGTTGCAGCTGTCATAAAACTTATGAATCTTCCTTTCTGTGGGAGGAATGTCTTAATTTTATTTAGTGATTAATTATCAACTGGGACATAATTAGATTAGTTTAACCTTGAGATTATAAATTCTTTGACAGTCTACAGGCAAACATGGATTTATGTTAGAAAATGCAAATACATACATCTACATGGAGTTTTAGATACTATTTCCTCCCCTCACAGCCCACCCATGAACTGTATTATAACCTTTAAAAATCAAAATAGGAAGCTACTGTTTAAGGATATCTAGGTATCTTGAAGTAAAATTTCTTTCTTTTTTTTTTTTTTTTTTTTTTTTTGCAGAACCAGGGATTGAACTCAGGCCCTTGTGCTTGCCAGGCAAGCACCTATTCTACTGAGCTATCTCCCTAGCCCCTAAAATTTCTTTAATATTCCTGAAATTTAAGCTGGGCATGTAAGACTGACTAGATTTGACTATATAGATCACCTGATAAATTTTTGCTAAAAAGATTTTAACAAAAGTTAATAGATTGTTAAAATCATTAGCTTACTAAATTGCCTGATCAGTGAAAATACAATTGTGTGCCCTTACCCCACACTGTAACATATCTTTGTTTTTCACTCAGAAAGTAGAATAGATATGAAGGTAAACAATACAAAATGTACAGGGGCTGGAGATATAGCTCAGTGGCATAGCACCTGCCTGGCAAGAGTGAGGTTGTGAGTTTGATTCCTGGTACCTCCGCCCCCCCCATCATTAGTATTAAACTGTATTGCTCCTGCAGTGACAGACAAAAAGAAAAAAAATAAAAAACATAATGCAGAGGAATGTGTATAAAAATATAAGTACACGAGAAATAGAGTGGGTATATATACAAGAGAAGCCAGTTAAAGCTTTGTATTTCTAGTTAATGAAATTTACTTGTATAAATTGAAGTTAACCTTGCCATAAGTTTCCCTCTAACCACATAAATATAGCTGAATAAAAACTGATGAAATTCAGAGGATTTTTATTTAGGCTATTCCAGCAGTTTTGAACTTGATACAATGAAAAGCATTCTTTTTCTTAGTCTTCTTTTAGATGATCAGGATGACAGTATGTTGGCTAAAGATGCAACTTATTTCATAGTCATCATGAGAGAATGAGGACTATCTTGGACTTGCTGCTTAGTGCTTCCTAGAAATGTGTCTGGTTTGGTGGTTTAGAAATCTGTCGCTATATCCTGTTAATATTGTCAGTCTCTCTTTTAGTGGATACTTGAGCTATTTCTGCATCATAAGTAATGAATAGAGAACACTAGTTTTTTTTTTTTTTTTGTCTTTTTGAGACAGGGTCTCACTATGCAGCTCAGTCTGGCCTTAAGCTCACTTTGTAGCTCAGGCTGGTCTCAAACTCACAACAATCCTCCTGCCTCAGCCTCCCGAGTGCTGGGATTACAGGCCTGCGCCACCACGCCTGGCAACACTAGTTTTTTTAATGTATGTATGTATTTAGTTTTTGGCGAAGCCAGGGATTGAACTCAGACCCTTGTGCTTGCCAGGGAAGTGCTTATTCTACTGAGCCATCTCCCCGGCCCTAGAATTCACTTTTTTTTTTGAGTGGAACCAGGTATTGAACTCAGGCCCTTGCACTTGCCGGGGAAGTGCTTATTTCACTGAGCCATCTCTCTGGCTCCTTTTTTTATGTATTTAGTACAGGGTCTACAGGGTCTCACTATGCAAATCTGACTTATAGTGATCCTTCCTGTTGTTCAGCCTCCCAAGTGCTGGGATTACAGGTGCAAACCCAGGGTTGAACCCCTGGCCCCTGTGTCTGCCTAAGCAGGTGCTTTGGCACTTTAATCCACTGAGCTATCTGGCTAGCCCTTTCTTTTTATTCTTTATTGCATTGAGAAAGTGTTTTTCTATCAGTTGACCATGGGTAACTGAAATCATGGGAAGTGAATCTGAGGATAAGGGGGAACTCCTCAATTCTATTATGCATGTCTACAACAAAGGCAGAAGTGAATGCTCTGAACATCTTGTTAAATTTTGTGGAAGAAAATGCTTTTGTAAGGATTCTGGGGAGTAATAGAAACAGACTTATAAAATTTTAATCACTTAATTTAAGATGTCTAACTTAAGCCATTTTTTGTTCTAAATGTATAAGATTATTCACTTCAGCTCCTAGTTCTGTTGCCCAATAATTTCTCAAGTTTTCTAATCACAAAAACCATTCCTTGAAAAATTTAAGAATTATTTGTTAAGAAGGAAAATATATATACAAAGACTGGACTAGTACTTAATTTTAGAAAAACTATCCTGAAAATGTTCTCTTTGATTCTATTTTGGGATCATTTAAGCATTTACCATGGGTTTGTTGTGTGCATTGGACATTGTGCTCTTTCAGCACAACTTTTGTTTAAAACTTTTTGTTTTAAAATAACTTGTAGAATGGAGGCCAGAGTTTTGATTATTTTTCTCTCTTTGCTGGAACAAAATAGCAAACATCCAAAATTAAGGGAAAAAAGGTTTGTTTAGCTCACATTTTTGGAGGTTTCAGTCCATAATCAAATGGTTCCAAGGCAAGGTGGCACATAGCACAGGGCCAACAGTTCAAGGCAGCAGAACATAGCAAAAACAATGGGAACAAAAGAGGGAAAGCGAGCTTTTTTTCCTCCCTTATGTTGTAAGCAGGCTACCACTCTCTAGCACAGGTGCAGCACTCACACCAGCTCCGTGCCCTCTTGAACAGGAGGAGGATGTTTATAAAGTGATGACTCTGGCCCTCCTGTTGGGTCACTTAGTTAAACTTCTAACCTTCTCAGTTCTCAAGTTTGACACAATATGTCAACCATTATAGATAATTACATATATTTGTTTTTATTTTATTTTAATTGATTTATCTTTTTGAGACAGGGTCTCACTGCTGTGCAGTTCAGGCTGGCCTTGAGCTCATTTTATAGCCCAGGCTTTCTCAAATTAGCAATGATCTTCCTGTGTCAGCCTCCCAAGTGTATTTAAAGTAGTAAAGATGAACTGGTTTTAAATAGATGTAAGACTTCTCTTGTACTCTAATCTTATGCTATCTATGTTAACTGAATTTATATATTCATTTTCTTAAAAAATGATCAGAGTTTATTGTAGTGTTTCTAAAATCTGCTTGTTTAATTTAGGACCTCAGGATTACTTGCCATGTTGACCTTTGTTTTTGCATCATTGTTTCAACAAAGTCCCACCCCCATTATTTAAAACTCAGATAAGATTTTATTCATATTCAAAGGTTACATGAAGATAGTTTCAGATTTAAGTGGCTTCAATATTTACCTGGCAGTTTCTTGCTGGTAGTGGTGATGTATGCCTGTAATTCCACAGGACTCTAAAGGCTGAGAGGTAGGAGGATAGCTGTGAGTTCGAGGTCAGCAGGGGATATATAGTGCACTCCAGTCTCAAAAACAACAAAAAAGAGAGAGAAACACTTCAAAATCCAATTATTCTTAAGTTCTTGCCTTACATCCTCCTAACTGATATTTTAAAATTGTTTTCTATGTGGCAGGTATTATATTAGGTACTTCTATCTACAATAGTGTTTATAAAATTATTTGCTATTAGTCATACTTAGGCTCATATTTTAACATCTCTTTTCTTATTTTTTAACTTAATTTTATTTTATTCTCTTATGTAGGGACAGCCAAATAAAGATTGACATTATTAATGAATCTTACTATTTCGGAGGGCTTTTGATATCACTTATAATAAAATTTTTAGGTTCTGCGTCCTGGGAACAAGAATCTTGCCTTTTTTCTACATTAGAAAATGTATATATTTTTAACTAAGTATTGAAACAGTTGACAGAAACTATATAATTTCAAATATTGCTGGGCATAGTGGTACACACCTGTAATCCCAGCACTTTGGGAAAGCTAAAGCAGGAGGATTGTTGTGAGTTCCAGGCCAGCCTGGGCTACACAGTGAGCTCAAGGCCAGTCTGATGCTACATAGTGAAACCCTGTCTCAAAAAGACTGCATATACTCTCACTCTCAAGAATAAGTGAAGAATGGCACCAGTTTTAAATAAGTTTAACTTCTTTCTCACATCTTCCCTATTAACACACATTTACTTGTAAAATGTTTCTGCTATAAGAATACTTGATGTTTTTAAAAAGAATATTTGATTTTCGCTATCTGAAAGAGAAATTTTAAACCTTTGAATTTGGGCTGGGTTTGTAGCTTAGTGGTAAAATGCTTGCCTAGCATTTTCAAGGGCCTGAGTTTAGTCCCGGTAACATAAAATGAGAAAACAAAACTAAGTATTAAATTTATTTAACTTTAGCTATGAATCCAAATTCTAAGTTTCCCATAAGTAGATTAAAATCATAAACTTTAAAATATCAGTATTATTCTTAAACTCTTTCTTTGAAACAGAGGTAGCATTTCTTAAATGTTAAATATTAAGAAATATTCTGGCTTCTTTTTCTGGGAAACACCTAAATGGTTGATGACAACGGTGCAGCAAGAGGGTCCGGAGGCCCCAGGGCCCAGGCCTGGGAGGCTGCAGTGGCTTCCATGAAGGCTTTGGCAGTGGCTTTCGAGGTCAGGGGTACAGCAAAGGCCGGGGCTGGGGCTGATGCCATGGGGCTCGTGGCGGTAAGGCCGAGGACAAAGAGTGGATATTTGTCACCAAGCTGGCTGACTGGTCAAAGACATGAAGATCAAGTCCCTGGAGGAAATTTACGTTTTTTTCCTTACCCATTAAGGAGTCTGAGATTATTGACTTTTTCCTGGGCACATCCCTGAAGGATGAAGTTCTTGAAGATCATGCCTGTGCAGAAGCAACAGGTTCTTGAACCAGCGGACCAGGTTCAAGGCCTTTGTCGCTATTGGGGACTACAACTATTGAGGTCATGTTGGCCTGGGTGTAAAGTGTTCCAAGGAAGTAGCTCCTGCCATTCATGGAGCCATTATCCTGGCCAAGCTCTCCATTGTCCCCGTGAGGAGAGGCTACTGGGGAAAGAAGATTGGCAAGCCCCACACTGTTCCTTGCAAGGTGACGGGCCACTGTGGCTCTGTGTTGGTGCAGCTGATCCCTGTCCCCAGAGGCAGTGGCATTGTCTTAGCCCCTGTGCCCAAGAAGCTGCTGCTGAAGGCTGGTACTGATGACTGCTACACCTCTGCTAGGGGCTGCACTGCTACTTTGGGCAACTTTGCTAAGGCCACCTCTGATGCCATCTCCAAGACCTACAGCTATCTGAGCCCTGACCTCTAAAGAGACTGTGTTCACCAAGTCTCCCTATCAGGAATTCACCAACCATCTTGTGAAAACCCACACCAGAGTCTCTGTCCAGTGTACTCAAGCTCCAGCAGTAGTTACAATATAAAGGATTTTTACATGAAAAAAATAAAATGGATTAAATCTATAAAAAAAAAAAAAAGAAATATTCTGGTGATAGAAAGTAGAAAAGTTAAAATACGTGAGTATTATTTTGTTGTTGTTGTTGTTATTATTATTATTCTGGTACCAGCAATTGAACTCAGGACCTTGCACTTGCTAGGCAGGTGCTGACACATGAATATTTAAAAATATTAATTATACGGTAGAGGGAAGAAACTATTCATTAGAACTCTGGGTTTAACACAACCCTTATTAGCACATAGGAAAATTTATTTAAGTGGTATGTGGATAGGAAGTTGTCTTGAAAACTGAGGTCATTAATATGATTAGTCTTCAGCATTTTTTCTTTTTCTTGATTTCTGTACAAATACCTTACATTTCAGTATTTCCCAATGAGCACTGAGAATTTTTTTGACTACTGTGATAGAACTCAGTCCCTAATTTCTCCTCAGTTTACTTATGTATTTCAGGCATTCAAAGTGTAACTGTCATTTCTTTCTCAGTTTTATTTCCAAATTTTCAGAAAAGAACTTTGAATATCCGCTTGGTTAGGAAAAAGTATCTTACTATTTGTAATATGATTGCTGACACTGAATGAAGGGTAGCAAAACAAGATAGGAGGGGATCCTATAGCTAACTGTGGTGGTGCAACCCTTATTAGCACCTGTAATCTAGTACTTATCATTTGATGGACAAGTACTTTAATGCTATGATTGGCTTTTCTATGAAAATCCAGAAATCATACTAGCTTTTGGGAGGCTGAGCAAGGAGAATTGCTATGAGTTCAAGACCAGGCTGGGCTACATAGTGAGTTCAAGGCCGGCCTGAACTATATAGTGAGACCCTTTCTCAAAAAAAATAAAAAAGAGTGTGGGGCACTATATTTTCTAGTACAAAGTATAGGAAGGGTGGAGAGGTACCATAAACAAAATTAGATCCTGTGTATTTTTGAAACCTTGGAACTGTGGAAGAACTTCCAAGAGAGAGCCTGTGCAACACTTTCAGTTTAAGGGCAGTGTCTTGCACAGCTGACTTCCTACATGAATCTTCAAGTACTATTCATTTTAATTATGTTAACAGCTAGGTTTACTGCTCACGTACACAAAGGTGTGGGGAAAAAAGCCAGTATGATTTCTGGGTTTTCATAGAAAAGTCATAACATTAGAGTGCTTGTCCCTCAGATTGCAAGTACTAGCTCACTCTTTGGGAGCAGAAGTATGACTGGAATTCATGGAATTAAGTTAAAACAAACGACAATTTGCTGAGGGATTATAGAGAACAGAAATAAAACCAGTTCTGTTAGCAATCAGTCTTCTATGTCTTAGAAAATCCATCCTGCTTAGATGGAAAAGGCATGCCAAATCTTGATATGTAGCACATGGTCGTGGCCTGAATTAGGAGCCTGAATTCATGTTAGTCTTTTATGCTGATCCTAAAGACTGTCAAAAAGATTAAAGGGTGAACACAGCTGACAGGAGTACCAACAACTGAATATGATAACTCTCTGAGGAGAAATAAACTTAAAGCTGGAGTCCTCTAAAACAAGATTTAAAACAAGGTGTAGAGAGACTTTTAAAAGGAGCCTTCTGGAATATTTTTAGTTGGGGAATTTAGAATTGAATGTCAAGCATTCTTTAGGCTGCGTATTAATTTTCTCTGGGGAAAACAAATTTTATGTAAGAGCCACTAGTCTTTTTTTTTCTGTTTTTTTTTTTTTAATTTTTAGAGACAGGGTCTTACTATGTAGTTCAGGTTGGCCTTGAACTCCAAGTGATCTTCCTGCCTCAGCCTCTCAAGCACTGAGATTGCAAGCATGTGCCCTGTGCCTGAGGAAAGCAAACGTTTTAATGTTGCAACTTTTTCTTGGAAGAAAAAATGTGAAACTGAAAGGATAATAGGATTATTTGCCAGATGACCTGTTCTAGTAATTCATTGAAAAACTTGTACTTAAAATTCAATGAATCCTGATAACTCAACATCAAAAATATTTACAGTGTAGTAGAACTGTTTTAAACTCTGTTCCCAGGTTTAATTGATCTGTGGAGTGTGTGGGGCTGGACTTTCCTAGAAGAAGCACTGTAGGAAAATTTTATATTTGGATAAGTAGTAAACTTTGCAATATATTTTTTTATCCAAGCCTACCTGAGAATGTTTTCCCATGAGATTTCTTCCATGCTGTTTTTCCCTATATGTAAATGGTACAAAAATTATACAATAAACACTTGAGAATTTACTGTTCAACCAAGAACCAAAGTATTTTAAATTTTTATATAGTTGCAGCATTGTTTTATTCCATTGTAAGTTTATCTTTGGATCCTTGACTCTTTTTTTTTTCCTTCCTCTCCCTTCTCTTTGTCTTTTAAAATTTTAAGGCAAGCCATCCCAAAGATTCTGTCTGAGATTGCATCTACTTTGATCCATATAAATCTTCATGCTTGGGTATGATGGCACATGCTTGTAATCCCAGTGCTGGGGAGGCTGAGATGCAACATTTACTAGGAGTCTGAACTGCATAGCAAGGCCCTGTATCAAATAAATAAATGAATGAATGAATAAATAAATAAATAAATATCTTCGTGCTTGTTTGAAAATTTAGAACAACATTTATAAGCCTGTACTTTCTTGGAATGTTTGACTCTTAGATGCTTGCTTAGAAAGTTTGCTTAGAAAGCAAACTGTAGAATGGTTTGCTTTTTTTTTTTTTTTTTAGAATGGTTTGCTTAACTAGCTGCTGAATAAGGGTAGAAATAGAATGAGATACCATAAGTAGGAAATCGTGTTTTAAAAACTTGATTGATAGACATGTTTGCCTATAAATGCCACTTAAGGCTTCTGAATGAATGTGGATGAATGAGGCATATTGTTTAAACAGAAGAATCATCCCATAGAATAATTATTAGAAATTCAACTATAATTTTAAGTAGATAAATTGAATCTTACCATTTTGGTGCACTGACTATTTTAAGGGCAGAGGCAGAGTATCTTTTGTGTAATACCAAGGGGAATCTTTTTTTTTTTAGTGTATTTGGTACAGGATCTCACTATGCAGATTGGATATGTAGTGATCCTCCTGTTTTCAGCCTCCCCAGTGCTGGGATTACAGGCATGTGCCACCATGCGCTGTCTCAGTTGCCATCTCAGCGGGTCCTGGGGGCGGGGCTGGCAAGGCAGGCCTTGGGGATAGAACACCCTGTCCCTGCGCTGAGCTAATTGGCTGCCCCTATCCAGTGGTTTCTAATGCTGTAAGGTTCTGAACTTTCTATTGCAAATAATAGAATGTATTCCCCATTCCCTATCTTGTAATTGAACCTTGGCCTGTGATACATGCTAGGTAAGCAATTGACCACTGAGCTATTATCCCCATATCCTCAGAAATGCCACTTGAACTAGTTTAAGAACAAGGAAATTTGCAGGCTTCCTTATGTGGGATGGGAGACTATTAGGGAACTTTCAGTTTAGTAGACTTGGGGATTGGAACTACTTGTCTCTATTTCAGGGTTGTCCATTTATGGATTGGGTTTTTGTGTATCCTTAATGAATAGAAAAGATGGTCACAATACAGATCCAAATTTAGTTTCTGAGTTTACAGATTCCATAAAGAGCGTTTTCTGTACTTTTCAAGCCTATTCCCCAACCATCATGGCCTATTATCGTATGTGTACTTCCAGGAGGAAGGAGAATGAGATAGTGTGCTACTCTGGAAAAGTAGAAGATTATTAGGTTGCTTTTAAATAAGTTTGGCAGAAGAGTAAAATTTGAAGGTTTAGAGTTAATGAATGTGCTAAAACATTTATAGTATCTTTAGCTACTGTTTTTTTTTTTTGTTACAGAGTAACCAATTTTTAAAAGGCTTAGGGGGCCTTGGTGTGGAAGTTTATGTGTTTGTGGTTTATTATTTTACATAAATTCTATTGCTGTACAAATACAAGGCATCTGAACACACACACACAAAAAAAACAAAAATAAAAACAAAAAATCCAAATATAAGGCATCTGGAAAATTAATTTTAAGAAGTCACCTAAAAAAAAAAAAAAGTCACCTAATTTGTAAAGCCGAGATAGCTACATTTGGAGGAATTTCTTATGCATATTTTCTTGCAAAGATAACCCCAGATTCTGATATTCATTATTCCTATGTTTTGATCAGTATTAATTTATTTATAACTTTTTGTCAGATAGTGAAAACTTAATCTCATTCAATACTGATTCCATCACAGTTGTATGATGTTTTCACTAATTTCCCAGGCTTAAAGATAACTTAATTTTCTTGTCATAAAATGCCATCAGTAAACAATTTTAATTGTTAATTTGTTTAGTAGTGATTCATTTGATGGCATAGAATAGTATCTTAATTTTTGTGTCCTTTATTACTAGTAAGGTTGATCATTTTTTAACTATTTGAAGATTTTCCCTGTGTGTTTCCTTATTCTTTATCCACTTATCTATGAACATATTGGTGTTTTTATTGACTTCTCTGAGTTATTAAGAAGAATTCTTTTCTGTGCATGGTTTCCTAGCTTGTAGTTTATAGTTTTTTCACATACAAGCTTAAATTCTTTTGTGTATTTAAATTCCATTTGGCTTTTTTTTTTTTGGCTGAACTCAGACCCTTGCACTTGCCAGGCAAGCACTTATTCTACAGAGCCATTTCCCAGGCCCATCCATTTGGCTTTTGATAAGTTGTTTTCTTTAAGTTTAGAAATTCTCTGCTTTCAAAGATCCTATCATTTATCTTATCATTTTACTGTTTTTGTTGATTAGAAATGTTTAATCTGTCTAAAGCATGAAAGAATGTTAAAGGCATATTTATTCTTTGTAAGAGTATTGCTTTGAAGTTTCATATAAGTCCTCTTAAGTTTCTATAGGTCCTCTTTATTCCTAAACGTTTCAAGGTACTGTCTTTGAGGAAAAATCATTTTAGGTTTAGTTTTAGTTATTTTCATAAGATAATATTGATATGTTGTGAGATTTATGGAGAATGAAAAGGGACAGGTTTTTAGTGACAATTGAAATAAATAAAAAATCTTATCATGCAAATAAAATTTTTATAATTCTCTTGGTACAATGAAAACATTTGTATTTTTTGGGAATAGCATTTGTTCATGAAAAACATTATGACAGAAATCTGTTTAAACAGTGAGAAAATTCTAGATTCTTCAGGCAGCCCAGAGTTTTGAAAAAGTCTTGTGTTTTGGCAGGAGTCCAGGAGAGGAAATGTCTACATCTGCTGAGTTCTAGAGGACGCTCCAAAGTCATTGTAAGGCAGCCAAGAAAGCAGCGTATTTCACTACTTACTGTGTGGTTCTGGAAGTATCTGGAAGTTTGCAGCAGACTTGAGGGGCGGAGGTTTAGGACTTCTTCCAGATTCATTTTGGTGATCTGTTTTTATTGAGATTCAGTTAGAGGGGGAAAGAGGTCATTTTCAGTTTTGGAGGAATAGAAAGCTTTCAGTGTAGCCTTTATTGAGCCTGTTGGTTTTAAGTGAATTCACATGGGAAGAGTGAGAAATTCCTGCATAAAGAGAGAGGCATAGGGTGACAAAAGTCAGACACCAAAAGAAGCCTGTTACTGGGGCAAGTGGTACTGTAATGAAGTGGTAATGTAATGCTAGCTGATTCTCTTGTTAGGTACTAGAAAGATTTGCAGTCCTTATTTGTGGTAGAGAAGCCCCAAGCAAAAAGTCCTAGCAGAGCCTCTGGGAAAGCAAGGTGAAGTCTTCCTATTGATGAGGTGATCCTCATTTGCCATGAATCATCCTCCCTAGAAAAAGACTGCTACCAAAGATAAAGACAAAAAAGAAGGGCTTTGCTGTGAGAATTAAAACAAGAAAAAGGAAAAAGCCACATTATGTACTTGGGCAAGGGTTTTTTTTTGTACACATGGTAGATAAGAGAGGAAAAATACCCCAAGAAATTAGAGTTTTAAATGGACAGGGCTGTTTATTTGAGATGTAATTCATAGGGGCCAAGGAGATAGCTCAGTAGAATAAGCGCTTGCCTGGCAAGCACAAGGGCCTGAGTTCAATCTCCAGTTCCACCAAAAAAAAAGATATAAATCATGTACTAAACAATTCATTCATGTAATATTCATAACAGTACTAGGGTGTTTATTTTTATGTATGTATTTATTTATTTATTAATTATGTATTTATTGGTACTGGCGATTGAATTCAGGACCTTGTGCTTGTCAGGCAGAAGCTTAAGCCACTGAGCTATCTCCCTGGCTCTCTAGGGTGTTATCAATCACAGTCCATTTTGGGACACTTTCATCATCCTCATACCACAACTTTTAATTGAATTTATTTTATAATTTAAAATTATATAGGTTAAATATGGAGCAAGTTAGTAATTTTATTTATTTATTTATTTTTTGGTACCAGGGATCAAACTCGGGACTCTGCACTTGCCAGGCAAGTGCTTATGCTGCTGAGCTATCTCTCTGGCCCAAGAATTTTAAGGATTAATTGGACAATTATGAAATCCTTTTTCTTTTGAAAATATTATAATACCTTTAAAATATATTTGTAGTAATCAGGTTGTCATTCTAATCCATTTTTATGGGAAAATCAGTGTTCGTTTCTTAAAAATTTTAGGGACTGGGGAGATAACTCTGTAGAGTGCTTGCCTGGCAAGTGCAAGGGCCTGAATTCAATCCCTTGTTCTGCAGAAAAAAAAAAAAAAAAAAAAAAAAATCTGTATTTAAAAAATTTTTTTAAAAGGAATACAAAATAGTAAGGAAAAAACCCCATTAGTTACAAATTTCACTAAACAAAATAGGAATTCAACAATGGTTGTTGTATTACATAATATTATTTTCATATTAGTTGTTTAGATTACCAGTATAATTGGTATATTAAATCAGAAGGAAAAAAATAATTTAAGCATTAACTGTTCATATTAATGGATCAGCAAAAATCAGCAGTACAGTTATCCAAGCCATTCTGCATATATATAAAAATCGTTGTTTAGATTTAGATCACAGAAGAAAACTCTTCAAGCTATATTAAAAGCTACTACTATTACTTACTCTAATGGTAATAATAACTAAGGAAAAAACAAACTGAAGTTAAGTTTTTAAGAATAAGTTACCAGGTTATAACCAATGAAAAATAAGAAATTAGCTATTATTAAATCAGTATACACAAATTAACATCGTTCTGTAGGTAGCCTAATCTTGGAGTCCCACCTTCATTTTGTTCATAGACAAAATAGAGAAGCTTCTTTTTGATAATGGCTCTGTTTCTTTTATAGGTGTGTGAACCTGTAAAATTAAATCATCCAAGATGATCTGGCATGTTCTAATTGTAGGGATTCTGCTTCCCCAAACTTTGGCCCATCCAGGTTTTTTTACTTCAATTGGTGAGTTGTAACTACTTTTTTGTGTTGCTTTTGCTTTCAAAAGTTTCCATTGTTTTAGTGTTTTCAAGTAAATAAATAAATTAAAAATTCAGTGCATTTCCAAAGATGAAAATATTTGGCTTACCTTCTTTCTAAAAGTCCTCTCTCATTTTTAACTCGGTTCTTTTTTCTTTAAATTGATTTTTATTATAAAAATCTGACATATTCTTGTTAGAAACTTAATAAAATTTAGAAAAGCTTCTTAAAGAAAATTATTAATAGGTCTATCTAGCAAGCAGTGCATATATTTGTACTTTAGTCTTTTTCAATTCACATATACACAAATAGACAACATATTATTTTCTAACCAGATATTTCCATGTAAGAATCTACTGTGAGCATTCTTTTTGATACACAATAATTTTTTGAAAGTCCTTATAGGTATAAAAATATATTTCGGGGCTGGGGGCATGGCTCAAAAATATAGCAGGCAGCTCTGGGTTCAATCCCTAGCATTGGAGAAAAGTTGGTTAGAAAGCCAGAAGTATAGTACATACAGTATAAGACCTCTGTCTCTTACTTCTACAGTATTCTTCATTATTTGATATGTGTTCTTTTATATTTTCTTCTCTATGTTTCATTGTCTTAAATGAGATGTTTTCCTTCATTCTCTTGACTATTTGGACCCTTATGGAATTCTAGAGCTAAAACATAAGTATTATATATTTATGATACTTGACTTCAAGATGCAAAATGACAAGCCCTTTAATCCCTTATAAATATTCAAGCATAGGTCATTTGCAGTTTTGTAGTGTGATTTTGTTTATTAAGTAAAAATTTAATTAGACCTCAAAACAAAAACTGTGGAAGGAGGTAGTGAAGTAGAAACATTGATCCTTGGAAAGTGATGTTGTATTATAATTCTAATTTATTAAAAGATAGTAAATTAGATATTATATATATATAATATAAATTATATAAGTATAATAATATAAACACACATTATATTTAGTATATTCATTAGCATTTACTATTCATATACAGTATAATTATATACATATTTAAATTGTGACTTCTCTGAAAGATTATATTAAGGCAGAAGTGGACAAGTTAGAACAGATAAAAAATATGTAATGTGCTTTACTTAATAAGACTGACATCTGGGTGTTATTGAGATAAGAATTCCTGTCTTTTGTTTAATTATATAAATTATATATTCTAATATATTAGATCATTTGTCTAATATATTATAGTCCAGGGTTGCAAATAAAGTATTTTGAAAACTAGACCCAGAACACATAATTAGAACAGGTTTTGGGTTTATTTTGATTTAGCTAATGAAGAAGAAAGAAGATAATTTGCTTCAATACATCTAATTCAGTTAAATCCTCTCATAGGATGAAGCATTCTCAGCCATTCTTGGCTGATTTGAGAATGTGTGTTGATGAATATGATTGTTTGGTAATCTTCTTTCCCTCTTTCCTTTATAGGTCAGATGACTGATTTGATCCATACCGAGAAAGACCTGGTAACTTCTCTGAAAGATTATATTAAGGCAGAAGAGGACAAGTTAGAACAGATAAAGAAGTATGTAATGTATTTTACTTCATAAGACTGACATCTGGGTGTTTTTAAGATAAGAATTCCTGTCTTTTGTTTAAACTTAATTGGTTCAATAAGTAGCTAATTATAAAGGCTTGGTTTTTTTTTTTTTTTAGTTTCTTTTTTTTTTTTGGTGCTGAGGACTGAACCCAGGGCTTCCAGCTTGCTAGACAAGCATTCTACCTCTGAGCCAAATCCCCAGCCCCAAAATGTTACTTTTTTTTTTTTTTTTTGGCAGAACCAGGGATTGAACTCAGGCCCTTGCTCTTGCCAGTTTTTTTAAAAATAGGCTCTCAGTATGTAGTACAGGCTGACCTTGAACTCATGAACTCCAGCTTTCCTGCCTCATCCTCCTGAGTGCTAGGATTACAGGTGTGTGCCACTATACATGACAAATTGTATTAGGGGGTCAATTTGAGCTCTAATTTCTAAGGTAGCTTGTGTAGCAAAGTGAAAAATCTCTAAAACAACAACAACAAAAACTTGTATAAGTCAATTTTTAAAAAAATGTATTTAGTACAGGGTCTCACTACACAGATCAGACTTGTAATGATTGTCCTGTTTTCAGCCTCCCAGCCCAAGATCTGGGGTTACAGGCATGTACTACCACACCCAGTCTCAATCTATTGCTGTCTCAGCGTGCCCCGGGGGTGGGGCCAGCATAACAAGCTGGAGGTCAAACTGGGCCACTGTGCTCTGCCTAAGAAGGCCAGGTGCTTTAGTCAGCTGAACTATCTGGCCAGCCCTATAAGTCAATTTAAAAGAACATGGGCCAGTTTGAACTTTGTAATAGCTATTTAGCCTTAAAGATTTATGGAGAAATGATTGTTTTACACTTAGTAGAGGGATCTAATCCTAACCTTTACTAAGGTAGGGAAAATCCATTTGTTGTAGTCATTTGAGAGAAACAGAACTGAGCAAAATTCTGCCAAGTTATATTTTACCTGGAAGATCTTACTATTTAAACAGTCTTTATAATTTTACTTTAAAGCAAAGTCATATGTGCAGTATTATCTCAGAACCCTCTAGTCTTGTCAACTACGTTACTACATTGTGCTTTTCTTTAATGAGTGTATGCACATTTTTATGTCATACATTTATAGATGGGCAGAGAAGTTAGATCGGCTAACTAGCACAGCAACAAAAGACCCAGAAGGATTTGTTGGGCATCCTGTAAATGCATTCAAGTTAATGAAACGACTGAATACTGAGTGGAGTGAGTTGGAGAATCTGGTCCTTAAGGATATGTCAGATGGTAAGTCTGAGGACACTGATCCCCCCCTACAAAAACAAAAATAAAAAGGGCTAGCAGTATTGCTAAATGCTGAAGTTGGTGATGAATTTCCAGAATTCCTGAGTTAATTCCAGAATTAACAGTTTCCTGAGTCAGGAGGATCATAAATTCAAATTAATGTTGTAATTATTGCTTGGGTACATTTAGTTTGACTAGAGTTCATTTAGTCAAGATCCTAAATTCTTTGATTATAAAAAAAAATAGTAATGTCTGCTACTGTGACTAACACTGGTGATTTTGTTTTGAAGTCTATAGAGTGAATAAACTATTTGGCATACAACTTTATTTCTGAGGATAATCATTTATATTTTAGGATTATCTTCAGACTTCAAAAATGTATGTGTTCTCTGAGTGTGGTGGCTCACACCTATAATCTCAACACTCTGAAGACTGAGGCAAGCAAGATGAAGCATTCAGGGCCAGGCTGGGCCACATAGTTCAAAGATCATCTGGACTACATAGCAGGACCCTGTCTCAGAAACTCTTTATTTATTTATTTATTTTTTATTTTACTGAAGTACAGATATCAATGAGACAGTTTTAAGACACCTTAACAGGATGGATTTGATAAATTAACACATTGCAAACTGTTTTCATAATGTTTTGGTATCGTACAAGGTGCATACATGATGTTATACTTACAGACAGTATTATAGCAGATGTCTCTTATCAGTAAATTTACGTATCTTATTTTTTATACCTGAATTACATCAAAGATTCAATAATTAATACTTTCTACCTTGTTATTTTCCTAGTGGTTGTCCATAGTGCTAGAAGCCAACATAATATCCTGTCCAACCACCATCAGTGCAAATCTTGCCTCTCATAGAATTATGTAGAAGCATGGCATATCTATCCCAACTGTACTGTCCATACACACACA
>PVKA01017945.1:0-25470 GCA_004027165.1 Ctenomys sociabilis | reverse complement strand
AAGAAACTCTTAGTTACTCTTCTCTCATTCTGGGACAAAATACCCAACACCCAGAATTAAGGAAGGAAAGATTTATTTAGCTCACAGTTAATGGAGATTTCAGACCATATTCAGCTGGCTTAAAGGCAGAATGGCACAGGGAAGCCTTTCCTGGTGACAGCAAAGAGCAAAGGGCAAAGGGAGGGGCAGTGGCTGTGGCTGCTAGCTAGCCTCTTTCTCCTCCTTACATTGAAATGCAGATTACCTGCACCAGGGTGGGTGCAACACCCACACCCACAATAATCACAGACTCCAGAAGCTGCCCAGGACTACAGCCCCAAGACCCCAGACTGCATGAGGCTGTTGGGGGACCTCATGCACAAACCATAACAGACATCAAAAATCAAAAAGAAAAAAATTTGTCTAAGTCTTTATTTTCAGATCATTTAAAAAATTCTGAATAAATTGCCAGACTGATGGCACACACCTATAATCCTAGATCTCTGGGAAACTGAGTCTGGAAGATCATAAATTCAAAGCCACAGCGATTGAGCAAGACCATGTATCAAATACTTAAGGAAGAGTTTGGAAGGCTGGGGATATAGGTCAGTGGCATAGCGCCTGCCTCGCAAGTGTGAGGTCCTGACTTCAATTCCTGGTACCAAAAAGAGTTGGGAATGCAGCTCAGCAGTACAGTGCCCCTGGCTTTGGGCCCCAGTACCACAAACAAAAAAATAGATAAATCTTTATTTTTAGTCAGTTTTTAAAATACCAGGGGTGGTATTATAAAGAAAATTTTTTGTTGTGTTCTACCTAGTATCTTGGTTTTAAGGTTATTTTTTGTTTTGCTTTTAGTTATTTATTTATTTATTTATTTAATTGTACTGGGTCTTAATACATAGCTGAGACTCTTAGTGATCCTCCTGTCTCAGTCTTTCCAGTGCAGGGATTACAAGTATGTGCCACCACACCCGGTTTTGGTGGCTGGCTGGGCACTGGGCCAGCATGGCATGTGGTACCAGGCATTGATTGAACCAGGTCCGTGTTCTTGCCAAATAGGCAGTAAGACTGCTGAGCTGTCTCTGCAGCTCAGGTTCAGGATTGTTTTACTCAGTGCAGGCACTAAATTAAAAAAAAAAACTGAGGCTATGCATATCAACAATTAAGTCTTCTTAAGTGAAAAAATAAAATTATAGTTGGAATGTTGAAGTTTTAGTAATGTTAATAGAGCAGAAAACAGTCTGAAGTTAAAGGACATGAAGGGATTAAGATTACTATATAGTAGAGGCTGAAATACTTGTTGCATCAGTGAAGATGGAAGAAAATTGTAGGAGTCACTTCCAGGTCCTCGTCTCAGCCCAAGAAGCCAATATTTGTAATCCCAAAGTTGTATTATTGGAATCCCATCAAGTTCATTCCAATCTACCACTCCCAGTGCAACCCACGGTGAAAGTAAAGACACTAAAACATATTTATAATTATTGGGGAGCCAAGAGGCCCTAAGTCCAGCCATGAAGATGGCTTCCCAGAACCAAGAAGCACCCAGGACCTCACCCGGTTTTATTCAGTGGAGGAGTGGCTTGAGAAGTAACAGCTTGAAGAGGAATGACTGAGAATTGTGGGAAGTAGGTGACTATTGTGACTGAGCTAGGTGGGTGGCCTACATTTACCTCTGCCATATGCAGAGAGGATATGCAGAGACAGTAATCTGCCTTATGCTATTGAGATAGTATCTAATGTTTTGGGGTCTAGTGCTTCAGCTTTGATGTAGTCTTTTAAGCCCCAGGAAGTCATAGCCTCTATCAAGGCTCAATCCCAGCTCGCAGTGCAGAGCATTGGCTCTTTGTCCTGTCTCCACCCAGCTCACATTAAAGAGCAGCAGATGCTGATTACCAGGGAAACACGCATGCCACCTTCAAAGACTATCACCATCACCTCAGCTAGACCAATATACATCACTTAAGGCCAATTGAAGGATAAACAGAAGTCCTAGCCAGCTTTGTATATAACAATATGAAGAAATAGGGTCAAGCTCAGTCAAAATGGAGATAGTTGCTCTTCTTTCAAGGAGAACTGCTCAGGTGGTTCTGCACAAAAAGTGAGGGAGTGTGTTAAGCTGGCTGTGTAAGTAAAATTCTCCAAGATTTTTTTACCGCTGATTGTAGGCAGTTTACTATGCTACCTTATCTATCCATAGTTTTTCATTCAGTGTTAAATAGAAAATTCCAGAAGTAAACATGTTTTGAATTGTGTGCCTTTCTGCATAGCATGATGAAATCTGGAGCTTTCCCACCTGGGATGTGCATTGACCCTTTGTCCAGCATACTTGTGCTGTATATACAACCTGTCTTCAGTTACTTAGTAGCCTCTCTCATCTATCAGATCATATTCAAAGTCCTTTGTGCTCAAATAACCCCTATTTTACTTAATGCTGGTCCCAAAGTACAACAGTAATGATGATGGCAATTCGCATGTGCCAAAGATAAGCCATAAATTGTTTTCTTTAAGTGAAAAAATAAAAATTCTCAATAAGGAAAGAAGAAAAAAAAACCTGTGTGCTAACATTGAAAAAATTGTATGCGAAGGTTACTGATATCTATGGTAAGAATGAATCTTATTTCTGTGAAATTGTAAAGGAAAAAGAAATTCATAGGTACTGAGTTCTGATACAAAAAAATTTGTGCTAGTTTTTCTATTGTACTTGATTCAGATTACAGAAATTATTGGCATAATGCTTGTTAAGTGATTATGTAAGATAGGATTAAATTTGTATATGTATATATAACAGAAACAATATATCTGGGGTTTGATAGTAAGCATGATTTTGGCAACCACTTGTTAGGTGTCCTCTTTAGGAAAGTGGGGACTCCTATGTTATACATAAGACAGGGAACCTTGAAAAGTCGTGGTCAGTGCTTGTGAATACTTATTCTGTGACACGGAGATGGCCTATGATTATTTTCTCTACTATATAAATACTGTACTCAGAGAACATTTTTAAGAAAATACAACCCTATTTTCCTCTCACTCCCTGCCTTTTCTACCCTCCCCCTTTCTGCCTTCCCCTACTTTCCTTACTCTCTCCCTTTCCTTTCATCCCTCCCTCTCCCTCTAGACACACACACCCACACACACACCCACACACACACACACTTCATTCATTCATTTATTCAAAGTAATGACCTGTGCAGTTCTTTTATACTGTGAACCTTGAAATTTTGATGTTCTAATCTGTGGTAGTCATCCCACACTATATATATTTTTTCTGTTTTTATTACAGAGGACTTAACCTAAAATTTTTTTTCAACACAAGAAATATTACAGTCTAGTACGGACTGTATTTGCATGTAAAGGTCATGTGGAAATTTTTACTGAGAAGTGATTTAAGACTTAAAAAACATGTTTCACATGAACTTTAATCCTTTCCCTGCTGGTTGTGTCTTTTGTACATTTCCATTAAAATAAAAATGCTTGATTGTTTGCTGGTCAAAGTACAAATAGTTGACCAAAAGTTCTTGAAAGTAGAGGGAGGTCTTGTACCTAATTTTTATCTACAGTGGTGACATTAATATCACTAAAATTTTAATCACTTGTTGGGAAAGACTCACGGGCGCTGGCCACAAAGACACAGGGACGCTCAAACTAAGCAAAATGAGGGCTCGAGCAAAGGAGTCGCTGTGCTGCCTTCGGTTTTTATTTTTATATACTGAGTCTCAGTCTTTAGGTTAGTTTCAGTTAACAAAGCAAAACATTATCATATGTGCCTAAGATTTATGTTTAAGCAATATACCTGGGAATGAGGACATGAAAGCAGGATGTCCTTGAGGAGTTCCAAGTGTTTTTGGTTACTCCCTCTGCTGTTGTAGTCCTGTTTTTTATTTCTCATCCTACATGCCCCACAGGTCATTTTGCAAGTCTCTATTTTAACTTTTTCTTATCCCAACATTTCCACTTTCTTTGTTTAATACATGAATTTTTCTCATAGAGTTACAATAATTATAGCATAAGGGAATACACTGTGGGATACAACAAATGAAAATTATTCTACAACAGAGGAGTACAAACATGAGAAATATTTATTTTAACCATTTCCAGGGAATCCATTGTGTTAGCCAGTCAAACAAATCCCATCCTCTTCCTTCTTGTTGTATCTGTAAGGCTAGTTCTTTTTTTTTTTTTTTTTTTTTTTTTTTTTTTTTTTTTTTTTTTTTTTTTTTTTTTTTTTTTTTGTGGTACTGGGGATTGAACTCAGGACCCCGCGCTTTCCAAGCAGAAGGCTAGTTTTTTAAATAAATATAATTGTTTTTGTATGTGTTGACAGTTATCTGATAGATTAAAACAACACATTTTTTTAACCTTTTTACATACCTGGTGATGAAATAAAAGCAGATAATCATTGGCAGCATGGTTGTCTATAGTGGCTTGTCTATGTTCCTTTTATTCCACGTTGAGCAAGACAGTAGTGGTAGATGTGGCATATAGAGTCTTTGCTATATTACATCCCAACTGTTGAACATGTTTCAGCTGTTTCTCCAAAGAATAGATTACCTACAGTACTGAATATCATAGCATAAGCTTCCTCATCTGACAGGAACATAACCTTATCACAGGTAGGGAGCAGTGGTAAACTGGAAATGTCTCTGGGCTTATGTGGATGGATAAGATTATGTGCTTGGGGGTGAGTCAAATCAGTTTGGGAAGGAAGCATCACAGCCAGTCTGTTTAAACAACAGGGGATGGGGCTGACCTGATAGCTCAGCAGATTAAAGCACTTGTTTAGGCAGAGCTCAGTGGCCAGGGTTCAATCCCCAGAATGCTGTGCCTGCTCCGCCCCTGGGGCATTCTGAGACAGGGAGTGGTGGCATGCATTTGTAATCCCAGCACTTGGGAGGCTGAAAATAGGAGAATCACTATGAGTCTGGTCTATATAGTGAGATCCTATAGACCCTATATACCCTGTCCTAAATACAGAAAGAAAAAAATAAGTAAGTAAAATAAACAACAGGGGACATTAGAGAGATTGGCAGGAATATAATTAAAGGTATGATTATTACATGTAAAAAACTATCTTGGAGTAGTTGAGTGTTATCATAATTAGAAATATATTCATCATAATTGGATCAATTTAAATTATCCAACCATTTATGACATTTGGCTCTGGTGTAATTAACAAATTGTTATTACTTTATGGGTAATAAATTCTAATGTTCCTGAAGGAGTGTCATAAGTGCCAGGTCCCCAGTGGGTGATGTCTTGCTAAGAAGCTGGCTTGGAGTCAGTGTACCTAAGGAAAGTTATGTTTCTGATATCTTCAACGGGCTTACAAACAGGTCCAAGGCAGGAACCCAGTATGTACTATAAATTAAGGTCCTGTTTGAGACAAAAGGAAGAAATGTTGAGAGAAGAGGCCATTTGAACCCATACATTTTTTGTGAGTGTTGAACAGAGGAGCTGATAATCCAGGGGACAAAGCAATCCATATCAAATTTTTTTTTTTTTTTTTTTTGTCTTTTTGAGACAGGGTCTCACTATGCAGTTCAGGCTGGCCTTAAGCTCACTTTGTAGCTCAGGCTGGTCTCGAACTCACAACAATCCTCCTGCCTCAGCCTCCCGAGTGCTGTCAAAATATTAATAACATAGAATTTTTTGTGATTTTAGCACAGATCACCAAGAAAAATCTCTCTAAAGTAAATCCTTTGAGTGTATGCACAAGAGCATCTTGTGCCTCATTAATAGTTTTTAGGCTTCCCAGGTGACCAGTTCCTAAGGATGTGTTCTTCTTCACTTTCTTGGCAGAGGGCTGTGGTGGTTAGTGTTTATCAAGGCTAGGTGACTTTGAAATTGCGGGATCAGGTTGTTCAATCCTTGATGCCATGCCATGGACAGGTCTGATGTAGTGAGAGGGGACCAACAGTGGACCTGTAGGGGTTAAAACAGAAGCATACCCTCTCCCCCCAAGTTATTAATGGGACTGAGTCATTCTATTGACTGGTTTGTAAATTTTTATATCACACTAGGGGTGCAGGTAGCAATGTGGAAATTGAAATTGATGGAGATGAGATGACCATTGAGAGAAAAATCATGTAAGTCAGATAATGAAGTTTAAATAGCATCAGAGATAATAGATTTTGTTTACTTACAGGGCATCTTATTTCCCCTCTTTTTTTATTAATAGTAATAGAATTTCTTTAATTTTGTGGTGGGAACATTTTATTATTGTTTGGCCAGTGGGGTTGTGTGGAATTCTTGTTTTGTGAACAATGTCCATTGTGAACAAAATGTGGCAAAAGCATGTGAAGTATAAGCAGGACTGTTGTCTGTTTTTAATTGTGTTGGTTTACCCATAACAGTTAATGCAACTAGCATATGCTGAATACCTTGATTTGTGGTTTCTCCTATATGGGTGGTGGCCCAAAATATTGTGTATATGTATCAATCCTGACATGTAGATAAGAATAAGGGGCTAAAGGGGGAAAATGAGTAATATCCAACTATCATATTTTATTAACCTTTAAACCTCTGGGGTTGGTTTCAAAGGAGGAGGGAAAATTAGGCTTCTCCAGATGACCAATCCTTGGGATGTGTTATTCTTCTCCACTTTCTTGACAGAGGACTGTGGTGGTTGGTGTCTGTCAAGGCTGGGTGACATTGGAATTGTAGGATTGGGTTGTTCAGTCCTTGATGCCACACCATGGATAGGTCTGATGTAGGAAGCGGGGATCCACAGTGGACCTGTAGGGGTTAAAACGGAAGCATGCCCTCTCATTGATTATATGATTTAACTGTATTTGGTGTGTTAAAGGAATGTGAAACTTTTTGTAAAGAGCTAGCATTTTGGTGAAAGAATTGATCTGTAAACAATGATAATAAAGGGTCAGCATAATTATTGCCTTGTGAAATGAGGTCAGGTAGGTTAAGATGTGATTTAATATGATAAATGTAAGCAAGAGATGAGCAGCGCCGCAGTAGAGTCTGTGGAGAAATAAATAAGCAATATAGCGTGGGATGAAGAGCAGAAGATATGATGGCATCTGTGTTGTACTACACAGCAGGCATAGGCACTGTCAGAAATATTATTTATAGGTTGGTTGTCAAATAGCTGGAGAGCTAGTGGAATGGCTGCCATCTCATTTTGTTGTGTGGAGGTATAAGGAAGTGTGTATCTATGATGCCAGGTTTGATTTGTTTGCCATGTTATTACTCTCCTAGTTTTATTCCATCAGTGTGTACTGTGAGTCCTGAAACTGGCCCATCAGATAGAGGCATGGAAAGATGAAAAGAAAAGGTAGGAAGAGTCTTTTGTAGATATGATAAGCATGTGTCATGGGGCAAGGAGAATATATATATATTCTGGAAAAGACTGGTAGTGAAAACAAATAGATAACAGTCATCACACAAAAAAACTTGATGAATATCTTTTTCACAGGGAACCCAATGGGTTGATATAGCAAAGCCAAATAAATGTATGGCTTGTTTAATAGGGTGTTCCATCAGATCTGTAATTTGACTTATAGGACAGAGTCCTTTTCATGGTTGGGGTGTGTGGAGCTGTTCTGAAAAATACTGTTTGTTCTTATATTGTTGGGCTAATACCCCCCTGTAATAAGATTGATGGGGTATTACAATGAAATGACATATCTCCTTATTTAAGGGAGTATTATCTACAAAATTAAGGTATTGTAGAGCTTGTTTAGTAGGGGGAGATAGGTAATGTTTGTGAGGTAGAGGTAAAGGAAGAAAGCAATTGAAAGAGTAGACTTAATTTTTTTTGTTGTTGTTGTTTTTGTGGAACTGGGGATTGAACTTAGGCCCTTACACTTGCCAGGGAAGCGCTTATTCTACTGAGCCATCTCCCCGGCCACCATGGACTTAATGTTTGTGTGTCAATGGGATAATAGGGCTGCAGCCAGTTTATATTTCCTAACAATTGTTTTAGCTTTTGGGTAAGTTTAAAGCCAAATGTAATGTCTTTTAGTAAATTAGTGTTATAAGGGCTGTGTATATCATATTTAGTAGTAACTCTTTTTAATTTTTTGAACACAGAATAAGGAAGTGTTTCATGTCCAGGAGCAGCTCCTGGTCTTCTGGAAATTGGGCATAATGTTAGAATAGAAGCGTCACCTTCCTTTAGAGGTTCCTTAACCCAGTTGTCACAGGTTGGCTGAACCCGTGAATCCTAGTAAGGATTCAATTAGTGCAGTCAGAGATGTGGATATAGCTGCTATTTTGGGGCAGAATTTTTTTTTTTATTAGTTACAGTGGAAGGTGTATCCACTGACTTTTGTTTTGTGGAACCCCAAATCATTCAGTAGCATGTCAGCATAGGTACCAAGTTTTAAGTGTTTGTATGGCGGCATTAGGAGCTTCATGTAAGACATACCCAATTTTTTTTTCTAATCTGCAATCCTCAAGGACTCTGCATTGGGATACCAAGGGCAGCATTAATCTATTTCCTTAAGCAAGCGATTTAAGTCTGAGATAGAACAAGTATGATTAGCTTGGCACTGCAAAAACGAAAGCTCTGCATGGTGAGCAACCTGGGCTGTAGAAAAATTTTGTCCCATACTCACATCTAGTAGAATCTGAAGATGATGAGGTGTACCATGAGTCCTTCTTGGACAGGGAAGGGATGAAGACCCTCGTTCTGGTTCCAGGAGGCCTGGGTTTTGGCACCACCTGTTGGGAAAGACTCACGGGTTCTGGCCACAAAGACACTGACAATGCAAGCAAAGAGAGGGCTCAAGCAAAAGAGCTGCTGTGCCCCCTTAGGTTTTTATTTTTATATGTTGAGTCTTAGGCTTTAGGTTACTTTCTGTGAACAAAACAAAACCTTATCATGTGTGGCGAAGATTTATGTTTAAGCTACATACCTGGGAATGAAAGCATGAAAGCAGGATGTCCTTGAAGAGTTCCATGTGTTCTTGGTTACTCCCTCTGCTGTTGTAGTCTTGTTTTTTATTTCTCATCCCACAAGCCCTGCAGGTCATTTTGCAGGTCTCTATTTTAGCTCCTTCTTATCCCATCAATCACTTTTTTGTTTGGTTTTCTTAAGGAATTATTTAGCATCCATTCTCCTAGACATTATATAGTAACCAGTAATTTGTTAGTATAACTTCTGCTGTATTTTATATAAATCTTCCTTAAATTAATGTTAGGTTTTCTTTAGAGCAAATCTTGACTAATGGACACTATATTTGCTAATTTAACTGTTGTGTGTATTTTAGTAAATTAGCTGTTGATCTTCAATATATACTTAACACCTTTTTTCTCTGAAGAATTTCATATATATATATATATATATATATATATATATATATATATTCACATATTGGTATAATGTGTGATATATGCAGGAACAAAAAATTTTAAGACCACAAGTTTTATTTACCATCTATTATCTGAAAGTATAATTGGTTGCCAATGAGTGACATTTTATTTTTTGTCTTTGAGACAGGGTCTTGCTGTGCAGTTCAGGCTAACCTTGAGCTCCCTTTGTAGCCCAGGCTGGTCTTGAACTCACAACAATCCTCCTGCCTCCGTTCTCAAGTGCTGGGATTACAGGCATGCCTACCATGCCTGGCTTATAGAATGTCATTTTAAAATCCCATAAATATGTTTATCTCAAGCTTAGTGGATGCACTGTTTGTTTCTTGCTGTGTTGTATAAAACTTATGTTAGTTGATCTTTTTTTAAATTTATTTAGTACGGGGTCTACAGGGTCTCACTGCACAGATGGGACTCGTAGTAATCCTCCTGTTTTCAGACTCTCAAATGCTGGGATTACAGGCATGCACCCCCCCCCCAGTTTCAATCTTGTCTCAGTGCACCCTGATCTGGTCGGCCTCTTATTCATATGTTATAGTCCATCAATATATTTAATTTTTTCTTGACTGACTAGTAGAGCTTTGGTGGTATAACTAAAAATATTAAGATTTTGAAAAATATTTATAAAGATTCTGTATTGGATAGAAATGTATGAGATTCTACAGTCCCTTTTTATTTATTTTATTTTATTTTTCTATTTCAAGGGTTTATCTCTAACCTGACCATTCAGAGACAATATTTCCCTAATGATGAAGATCAGGTTGGGGCAGCCAAAGCCTTGCTGCGTCTCCAGGACACCTACAATCTGGACACAGATACCATCTCAAAGGGCAATCTTCCAGGTAAGATCATTCTTGCATCAATGCAGTGTCTTTTCAGTCCTCTAGAACAGTGTGAAAAAGACTGATTTTAAGAGTTTAAAGCTGTAGGGTTTTGGTTTTTTTTCCATAACTTTTGGATACAGAAGAACCATCCCTTTCTATAGAACTTAACAGTGGTGGATATGCTTCTTGCTTGTTACTGTGAAAGCTTGTATTTATTTAATTTACTTTTATTTTTTCCATAATTTTATTGCAAAACAAATAGCAATGAGACAGTTTCAAATCAAATTAGTAGGACAGATTCAATAATCAATACATTGCATATCATTTTCTCAGTGGCCATTTGTTGCACAAGATGCAGACATGGCACTATCCACAAACACTATTAGAGCAGATCCCTCTATTCATTGAATTAAGAGAATGTAGCTGTACATCTATCCCAACCATCCTGAATATACAAATACAAAATGCTCATTCATTTGTATCCCTTTTTTTGTTTAGTTTTATCATTTAAATATTATAGGTATGTGAATTCAACAAAATATTCCAAAGTAGTCCAGTAGTCCATAATAGTATTGGGTTTTCAGTATGTCTGGCAGTGTCAGAAGTTGTTGACTTGAGTCTTTTACATTTCTGAAAGCTTATATTTATAGGGGCTAATATAAGTAAGCAATTTTTAGTGTATGAGTAAAAGAATTTTCCTAAATTTTTAAAAGAATGTCTGATACTGCTTATGTATGTGTCTGTAATAAAATTGATACCATTTGTGTGTTCAGTAATTAAAAGCCAAGGTTACTGGCATATGAAAAGATTTTTAAAGTATTTTAGAGCATAAAACATTCTGCTTTTTTGGCAAAAATTCTGTTTTCTAAAGTTATATCTGTAGGGCTGAGGATATAGTTCAGTGGCATAATCACCTGGCTGGCAAGCATAAGGTCCTGAGTTCAATCCCTGGTATATAAAAGAAAAAAATAAAAATAAAATAAAGTTACATCTGGGGTGGGCACACTGAGATGGCCATTGAGACAAGAGAATCACTATGAATCTGATTTATGCAGTGAGACCCTGAACACCCTGTAAACCCTACCCTAAATACAGAAAAAAAAGAAAGAAAAAGAAAAAAATATATTTATTAACCCATTACTTTGTTCTCTTAATCTGTTAACTTCAGTATCTGAAGATCTAAGGTGATACCTAGTTTTTGATAATTTTGTTGTTTTTGATAATTTCTGCTAAGGTTGTTCATAGTAGCTTATTTTGTCACATGCTTTGTAGTTTTGGATTATGTGTGCTGTTTTAATGGGTATCATCTGAGGAAAAATTGCAAAGCTTGGGAAAAAGGCATGTTTTCCAGAGTATAAATGTTGTTTATGCTAGATGTTCTATAATTTCTTGGTTTTAGCTTCCCAGATCATTGAGATAATGTAAACTTGAAATTAAAACTTCTCTGAGGACATGCCTATAGAACTGACTCCGAAAAATATAAAGCTTTCTGTAGTTTCTCTTGTCAGCTGAGTTTTTAAAAGCTCATTATTTTTTTTCCATAATTTTATTGAGAAAAAAATAGCAATGAGACAGTTTCAAATCAAATTAGTAGGACAGTTTCAATAATTAATACATTGTATATTGTTTTCTTAGGGGTTAATTGTTGTACAAGATGCAGACATGATATTCTATTTATAAACACTATTAGAAGAGATCCCTCTATTCATTGAATTAAGAGAATGTAGCTGTATATCTATCTTAACTATTTTGAATATACAGATACAGAATGGTCATTCATTTGCATTACTAAACTTTTTTGTTTAGTTTTGTCAATTAAACATTATAGGTGTGTGAATTTATCAAAATATTCCAAAATAGTCCAGTAGACCATAATAGTTTTGGGCTTTCTGTATGTCTGGCAGTGTCAGAAGTTGTTGACTTGAGTCTTTTACAGCTCAGAATCACAATATGGTTTTACTTCTTATACTTTGGTTTAATACTTTCCTGCTGGATGGTTAAGACCAAGATAAAGCAAGACCTATGTAACAAGAATTATAGCTTTTGTATCTAATTAAATTAAGGTCAGTCAAATCCCCTCAGGATTTATCCTGAGACCCTATACCCACAGTCTGTAGATCCTATGTCTGTGTCAGCCATGTGGATGAGTCATAGTCATTGCTTGACCAATTTGTAAAAGCTCTTTATTTCATTCAGGGTGTAATTTTTCCAAGGTTTTGCTTTATGTTGAGTTCTTAAGCCCAGGTATCACTTGCTTGCTAGGTGTCATACATTAGCTGCTTTTTTCTCATAATATCTGATCCTGAAATTCTCTGTTTATCATCATACAACCTGTATATTCTGAAAACAATATGAAATACTCAGGCCTTTAAAGTCTCCAACTAACTCAACTAATTTATTCTTATAAAGATGGACTTTGGGCTCAGTGGTGGAGTTCCAACCCAGCATGCTTATGGTCCTGGGCTTAAATTCTGTGCTGTGAAAAACAAAAAACCAAATCAAGGTATATAATATATAGTTATCATTTTGTGAACATCATTCAGTTATGCTTTTTAAAATGTTTTATTCTAAATTCCTTATTTTGTCTTTGTTCTCTCTTTCTTTTTTTTTTTCTGGTGGAACCAGGAATTGAACTCATGCCTTTGCGCTTGCCAGGGAAGTGCTTATTTCACTGAGCCATCTCCCCAGTCTCTATTTTGTCTTTGTTTTTACCAAACTAATTATACTTTTTGAAAAATTAAAAAGGTTTAAAGATTTAGGGAGCTAGTAATATATCCATCAAGGTAAAAGTTTAATATTTTGACATTTCTGATTAGATTGTTCTGGCTTTTTTATGATACTTGAAATTATCCTATTGAAAAATATTCCATGATGTTGGCATAGTATTTACACATTTCTGTGCTTGTATCTTATTACATTGTTAGCTGTTGTATTTGGTTCATCTGAGGAAATCTTTTGCATGAGAATGTTCTCTCAAATCCCTAATGCTAATTCTTAAAGAAATATTTAACAATAGCATCAAGTTATTATTATTTTTTTTAATGTATTTAGTACAAGGACTATAGGATCTTACTAGATTGGACTCTTAGTGATCCTGTTTTCAGCCTCCAAAGCTCTGGGATTACTACGCCTAGTCTCAATCAAGTCTCAGTGGGTCCCGGGGATGGGGCTGGCACAGCATGCCTGGGATTGAATCCCAGCCACTGTGCTCTGCCTTTAGTCCACTAAGCTATCTGGCCAGCCCTAGTGTCAAGTTTGAGTATGAATATATTCTTCTTTCATCCTACTGAATTTTTCAAGTACAGTTACTTGTTTACACTGCTACCCCTCTCAGTATCACATTTTCCCATTTCCTCAAAATATTAGGTATAGAGTTCCTATAGAACACAGCAATTTCATTCACTGCATTCTGTCTGTCTTTGTCTCTCTCTCTGTCTTTGTCTCTCTCTCCCTCTCTCCATATATATATTTTTTTTGAGAAATGAAATCATGTTTAAACAAAAACTTGTATACAAATATTCATGATAGCATCACTCATAAAAACCCAAAAAGTGAAAACAATGCAGATGTCCATAAACTAACAGGAAGTTGTTACTTCTGTGGAATAGACTATTGTTCATCAATGAAAAGTGTTTTACAACATGGATGAGCCTTGGAAACATTATACTGAGATAAATTGATCAGTCACAAAAGACCACATACTGCTTGATTTCACTTATATAAAATGTCACAAATAGGTACTGTAAATCTTTAGAGATAGAAAGTAGATTACTGGTTGCTTAGGGCTAGGGTTGGGGAGGTAATGGATAGTAACTGCTGATGGTGACAAGATTTCCTTTTGAGGTGATGAAAATGTTCTAAAGTTAGATTATGGTGATTGTTGCATACATCTACAAATATACTAAGAACTAGTATATTTAAATATATTAATAGTAACCTTTAGATGGGTGAATTAACTGATATTTAAATTTTATATGTTATTGTAGTTTAAAAAGAAAGAAAATATGTTAATAGGTTTCCCTTTTTTTCTATACATTCATCTCTTTCTAGATTGTTGATTAGAAGTAAGACAGATATATCTTCTATGGTGATTCCTGCTCTGTTAGAGAATAGCATATTACAGTGTTACTGGTGTTTCATTTTGGTGCAGTGTCTGATAATTTAAACCACGGGTTCTTCAGGTGCCTCGTCATCTAATATCAGCTGTGTGATTCTTGGTCATGCTACTTTACCTTTGTCTTATTCTTCTCTCATTGCTGGGTCAAAATACCCGATACTCATAATGAAGGAAGGAAAGGTTTGTTTAGCTCACAGTTAATGGAAGTTTCAGTCCATACTCAGCTGGCTCCACAGCAGAGTGGCACACGGCACAGAGCAGCCATCCATGGCAGTGACAAAGGGGAAAAGCAAAGGGAAAGGCCGCTATGGCAGCTACCAAGCCTCTCTCCACTCCTTACATTGTAGTGTAAATTATCCACCCCAGGTCCAGGGTGTAACACTCACACCTGCAATATTCAATCACAAACTCTAAAAACTCCTCTTGACTGTATGGGGCTTTGAGGGGACAACTAGACACAAACCATAATAACGCTGATGATTGATTGTCAGAAAGTTCAAATAAAAGTGAAATAGCATGTAGAAAGCTAGATAGCCCTAAGTCACTATATAGTAGTATGAAGATTTTGAAAAGTTTTTTTGCATTTTGTTTTAATAGGAGTGAAACACAAATCGTTTCTCACAGCTGAGGACTGCTTTGAGTTGGGCAAAGTGGCCTACACAGAAGCAGACTATTACCACACTGAACTGTGGATGGGACAGGCCCTCAGGCAGCTGGACGAGGGTGAAGTGGCCACAGTGGACAAGGTCTCTGTGCTTGATTATCTGAGTTATGCCGTGTACCAGCAAGGAGACCTGGATAAGGCCCTTATGCTTACAAAGAAGCTTCTTGAACTAGGTATGTTATCTGACTTTAAGGTTATAATTATGTTGGGGATATATATTATCTATGTGTTTATCTGTCCATCCATCCACTCATAGATCTTCAATGTTTTTTTAATTGTTAAAAATCAAGAGCCTTATCAGTCAGATATACTTTACGTTCTCACTGCTTATTTTCAAAGTAAATTACAACTTTTTCTCACATGGTTAGTACTGCCATAGTGGCTATGTTCCTCCACTCTGTATTCTGGAATTTACAGATTGAATCTAACCTAGCTAACTTGATTACAAATGTTTCTGAATTGTTAAACCACTTTCTTCTGAAGAGTATTATTTGTGTACTGCATTTTATATTCAGATATTAGAAAAATGTGTCTTGAGAGAATTTCACCACTTGTGCTTTGAACAGAAATATGCAATTTCTCTAAGTATGGGCCAAGCACTACATATATCAGAATTACTTGACTACTTGTTAGAAATGAAAATTCCGTGGTTTCTTCTAAATCATAATCTTTGGAGATGTAGACAAGAATTTATATAATAATAAAATGAATTTTAAAAAAATTTAGCTGGCCAGATACTCAGTGGATTAAAGCTCCTGCTTAGGGGACACAGGAGTAGGTTTGATCCCTGGCCTGCCTTGCCACTGAGACAGTGATTGAGACCGGGCGTGGTGCCGCATGCCTACAATCTGAGCACTTGGAAGCTGAAATCAGGAGCGTCACTACAAGTCTGAGCTCTGTAGTGAGATCCTGTAGACCCTGCACTGAATACAAAAAAAAAAAAAAAAAAAAAAAAAAAAAAAAAAAAGTGGGGCCAAAAAAAAAAAAAGGATTTATATAATAATAAGTTCAGCTGGCCTTTACTACATAATGAAGCCTTAAAATTTTTAAAATTACTTTACACACAATATACATTATGTCAGAAGGATGAAACAACTCAAAAGGATTGATCATCTGCAAGTGAACTTTTAATAAAGTTTATTTTCTAGTTGGATGAATCAACAAATTAAAAGAAGCCGGGCGTGGTGGCGCATGCCTGTAATCCCAGCACTAGGGAGGCTGAGGCAGGAGGATTGTTGTGAGTTCGAGACCAGCCTGAGCTACAAAGTAAGACCCTGTCTCAAAAAAGACAAAAAAAAAAAAAAAAAAAAACAAATTAAAAGATATTAATTCAGATAACTTTTTTCCTCTTAGTATTTTCAAGTAAATTTTCTTCCTGATTTAAAACATACTTTGTACTCATTGTAGGAAACTTATTAAAACAAAAAGATACAGAATAGTCATCCATAAGTAAAATTACAAAAAAAAAATCAGATTACCCAAAGACATACAAATTTTTGTTTTATTGTAGTATACATTTCTCTTACCTGCACACATTTTTTCCTTTTACAAAATTAATTTTTTATTGTATATCACAATACATTCTGTGAGCAGTATCCAAAGGACAAGAAGTATTTTATAATCTCAAGTTACATTTCCCAAACACTTTGATTATTGTCACAAGTGAAGGGGCTTGGGAGATGGCTCAGTGGAATAAGCACTTCCCTGGAAAGCGCAAGGCCTGAGTTCAATTCCCAGTTCCACAAAAAAAACAAACAAAAAAATTGAAGTCTCTACTATTTTTTTATTTTTCAATTCTTATCTTTGTGTGTGGTTGTTTGGATTTTTTTTCCTCAGCTGGATGATGTAGCTAAAAATGATCACTAGTAATTCTGTGGATTCTGGTTTATTTGAAAATTACATCTTTAGGTTTTTGTTTTTTACTTAGAAATTTGGGGCTGAAATCCATTCAAATATGTTCTGCATCTATAATGAATCTGTAACTGAAAGTTGCTTTTGGAAGTCCTGTGCTTTGTTTTTACAATGGTGATTTTTCACTCTTAGAAAAATATTTCCCTTTGCCTAAAAGATGTAGGCTAAATAAGGTATTTTTTTAAATGTATTTGGTACAGGGTCTCACTACACAACTCTGGACTCATGGTGATCCTCCTGTTTTCAGCCTCCCCAGCACTAAGATTATAGGTGTGCACCCCCACACCTGGTCTCTGTGGCCAGTCAGCACACCTGGGCTGGGGCTGACATGGCATGTGGTGCTAGTGATTAAACCCAGTCCCTGCATGTGCCTAAGCAGGCAATTAGTTTGCTGAGCTATCTCGCTGGCCCAATAAATGAGATTTTTAAGATTCATTTCACATAAAATTTCACATGGTTCCTCTGGTTGATTAGTAAGTTCTTAAAATAGAAGCAATAATTGCAATCTTGAAATAAAATGCTGCTTCCATCTCTAGAACTGTGTTTATATAGGGCTCCTATATGTTCTGACTTACTTGGGCTAGTACTAGTTTACATCCATTTTTTATATAGTAATTTGTCTTAGTGGTGCTTTTTAATCTTAAAAAGCATCCTGAAAAAAAAAAGCATCCTGGTTTGGAGGACAAATCATACTGTTCCCTGTATACTCAAGAGGCTTGAACAATTGTATACTTACCCATGGACATACTTTATTTCTCTTCAAATAGATCCTGAACATCAGAGAGCTAATGGTAACTTAAAATATTTTGAGTATATAATGGCTAAAGAAAAAGATGCAAATAAGTCTGCTTCAGGTGACCAGTCTGATCAGGAAAGCACACCGAGGAGAAAAGGGATTGCTGTGGATTACCTGCCAGAGAGACAGAAGTACGAAATGCTGTGCCGTGGGGAGGGTATCAAAATGGTAAAGTGGAAAAGTCAATTGTGTGTGTGTGCATGAGTGTATATGTATGTAGTTGTAGAGAGAATTGTATTTCTTTTATATTTAAGCCTATATGAGCAAATCCATGATTTCATTAAATATTATATTCATTATAGCTTGGTGTCACTGTCACAGTCAATATGCTGCAGTTTAATAATTTTAATACGAAGTTTGTGAATCATATACCATTATATGCATTTTTGGTAATATTATCCTGTCACAGATCAAAAGAGGGTTATTTTCTAGGGCAAAGGATCAAGTAAGTTTAAGGAATAGATAATTCATTTTATGTTTAATTCCAAAGGGAGTGTAGTACTGCCGAGGGAGAAATAATATTGGTAATTGATTTTATAAGATAAGAGGTTCATCTATACAATAAGCTCTTCTGATCTTGCTGATTCAGTCTTAAAAAGATTCCTTAGTGAAATGTTTAAAAAATACTCAGAATGTAAATGTTCAACAGATTTGAACTTTAACATTTATTTTTTAAAAGATTCAAGTATATCTTTAAATATCCTTTTGTATATTACATACTTTATATAATTATAATTGAAAATGCCACCTCTTTAAAATATCAGTAGATTTTAAATCCAAACTCAGATTGTTGCAAGTCTAAGAAACATTCATTAAACAAAGCTGATCACAGGTTTTGGTTTAGCTTTGAGATGTCTCAGGGTCTTTTTATGATAATATGCATTATTATGGCTACATACATAACCAAAACTGACTGTGGAACATCTTTATTTGTGTTTTTGTGATACCAAGGATCAAATGTTAGGCAAATGCTCAACTGCTAAGCTGCGTCTCTAGCCCATGAAACCTTTTTTAAAGGACTGTGATGTGGAACTAGTGTCTAAACAAATTTTTCTTGACTGACAGCAAACTCAAACTGAGCTTTATAGTTTCATAGTGATGACTCTTGACAACCTGAGCACAAATAGCAAACACACATGTATCTTTGTTGACATGTTTGATAGCTAGGTTTATGGAGTCTTAGCAGAGCATGATTGTTTTGTCTTGAGAATTAATGAGTAAATTCAAGGATAATAACACTTTGTTAGGCTCATTAAACTTTCTTTTACATTTTATTTCTAACTGCTTAGTGTGTGCCAGTCAGCTCTGTGTTGCTGTGATAAAAATACCTGACAAAAACAGCTGAAAAGGAGAAAAGATGTATTTTGATTCACACTTTTAAAGGTCTCAGTGCATGATGGTTTCCCCTCCATTGCTTTGGGTCTGTGGTAAGGCAGGGCATCATGGCAAGGGTGGGGAGCAGAGCTGTGCACCTTGTGAGAAACACAGCAGTGTTAAATACTCCAGTATTCCCTTCAAGAGCAGGCCCTCTGGCCTTCTATGCAGCTCACTCTCTGAAGATTCTATAAGCCTCTCAACCACACCACGGACTGAGGTCAAAGCTTGTAACACACAAGCCTTTTGGGTGGCATTCTAAAGCTAAACTAGATGTGTATCTTTTAAACATAAGGATTCAACTTGGGTGTGGTGGCGCACCCCTGTAATCCCAGCACTCAGAAGGTTCAGGCAGAATTGTTTTGACTGGGTTACATAGTGCGTTCAAGACCAACCCCAACTCAAAATCATAAATAAATAAATAAATAAATGACTCAAAATAATTACAAGGCCATTATCATACCTAAAAAATTCACAGTAGTCCATATTATTACATAATAGTTACTATTCAAATTTCTAGGGTGAACAGATTCTTTAAAATTGCCTTTAATAACTTTTAAAGAGGAAAAAAAACAGAACTATAAGGACAAAACAGGGCCCTGCTAGTTTATCAGTTTGTGGCACATGTCGGCTCTGCCCTCAATCAAAGGAGCATCCTTCTGTTCAAGTGGCTCAATCCATTTCATTATTGTATGAAAGACTTGTTTGATATAGAATCTTGTGTTTGATTCCAGGTAAAGTGAATGGAGAATAAATGGGAATGAATCTGTTTTACTATGTATCACTTAATAATTTAATTATATTCCTGCTTTGTACATGACATACTTATTTAGCCAAGGGAAAAATACCAGGGTTGGTGATGGAGGTCAGTGGTAGAATTCTCCCTGAGCATGTGCAAGGCCCTGGATTTGTTCTCAGCAAAGAGAAGCAACAGCAGTGAACTGACATTTATAAAGCAGATGACTGAAGGGAACATTTATTTGCTTAGTTGACTGCTCTACAGTATTTTTTAGTCTACCTCCTATTAAAGTAATTTGACTTTCATAATAACTTTTTGCTTTCATCTTTGCTGTTACTCTTTCCTTTTATGCCACAAGCATTTAACTATAGCATATTTTAGGGAAGCCTGGTTTTTGGTGTTTTGTTTTTCCTCTTCTAGAAACTTTCACTTTTCCAGTTGCTTCCCAGTTACTTTTTGAAGTTTGGAAAAGTGCTTGGCATTCCTTTCATATTTCCACAAACACCTCATTGTTTCTTTCCTGTTTCCAAATGAGTGAAGACTTAAAAAGGAAACCTTTTTTCTCCTTCAGTCTCTTCCCCAGAAAATAATCATTAATAAAATCTTTTAAGTCCTGAAAATTCTACTTGATACAAAATATTTACAGAGTACTGCTTCTTGTTTATTCTTCCAGAGATACTCTGTGTGTATGCAAACATGATTATTGTTTTGTATTTGTATAGAAATAGGTATTAAAAATGTTATTACTCTTAGCCAGGGATGATGGTGCATACTTACAATTCTAGAACTCTGGGAGGCTGAGGCAGGAAGAGTTAAAGTTTGACCCTAGCCTGGGCAATTTAAATTAAAAAACAAAAAACAAAAAACACAAAAGGAGCTAAAGCTGTCCTAAGCATGAAGGCCCACTGGTTTAGTCCCCCATACCGCAAACACATAAACATGTGTATATGTATACACTGTACATGTGAATATATGTATGTGTACATATAATATTTGTGTTATTTTCTTAATGTTTAGACTCCTCGAAGACAAAAAAAGCTGTTTTGCCGATACCATGATGGAAACCGGAATCCTAAATTTATTCTGGCTCCAGCCAAACAGGAGGATGAGTGGGACAAACCTCGTATTATTCGCTTCCATGATATTATTTCTGATGCAGAAATTGAAATTGTCAAAGACCTAGCAAAACCAAGAGTAAGTTCTTTTTTTCTCAATTTCCTGTGCCTTCGTATCAGCTTTTTGTCTGTGAGATGACAGAGAAGACAATTGATATGGCAGCGACTGCACAGATAGTTTGTGATACTGTTGCTGTTTTAGGTATGGCTTCTTTTTTTTTTAGTTTGTTGTTGCCACAAATAGCATATCCTAAAATTGGGCATTAAACACTGAATTATGAAAATCATAGCTGAGATTTTTATTTGTAATTCACAAAAATTTTCACTGTTTTACTGAATAACTTTTCTATTATTATTATTTTGTCACCTTAATCTCAGAGGCCATGCTAAGCTCAACTTTTTCTTTCCTTGTTTTGTTTTTGTTTTTTATTATGGTGCTGGAGATTGAACGTGGGGCTTCTGACATGGTAGGCAAGCACTACCCTTGAGATATATCCCTAGCTCAGCTTTTTTACATCTTCTAAATTTTTATCTGAAAGAATAGTTGAAGTGTTTTTATTCCTTCTTAGGCACATTATTATTATAATAGAAAAATATAATTGGTGCAAGCATTATGTTAATCTTTAATGGTGACATCACAGTTTTCTAAAAGCTATGTCATTTATCTTACTAAGAAAAATAGTCTAATGTGGGTTAAGCCCATCCTGTAAACTCAGTGTCTAGCAAAGACATTCTTTTGTGAGAGAATGTGGGTAAAACAACCTTTTCTGACCTTGCTTTTGCCCTCATCATTTTGCTTTGAATAGTTCATCTTATTGATAGTAAAATACAAATCACTGTCGCTTTTATAAGGAGATTATTAAAACAATGCTAAGCTTAGTTTTTCTGCCATCACCCAAGCAAGGTAACATTTTTCTGCAAAGGTCAAGATAGTAAACTATTTTTTAAACTTTGCAGACCATACGATGTCTGTTGCAACTGCTCAGTTATATCATTGTAATGTAAAATATCCAAAGAAAATATGAGAATGATTGAGAGTTACTGTATTCTAGCATGACTTTTTTTCTTTCTTTTTTTTTTTTGATTCAGGGTCTCATTATGCAGTTCAGGCTGGCCTTAAGCTCACTTTGTAGCTCAGGTTGGTTTCGAACTCACAACAATCCTCCTGCCTCAGCCTCCCGAGTGCTGGGATTACAGGCATGCACCACCATGCCCAGCTCATCCAGTATGACTTTATTTCCAAAAAAAAAAGACAGCTGAATTTGGGTTTGCTAACCCTTGTTGTAACAGAAATATTTTAATTATATAGATATTTGTACTGCATAATAAATATTAGTGCTTTTCCATATTGATGTTCTTTATTAAAGAAAGATTATAAATGCAGAAGACTGATCACAGCACATGTGGGTGCTGTTCAACTCTTAATAAATATACTACTGAGCAGAATGCTAC
Source organism: Ctenomys sociabilis (assembly GCA_004027165.1). Classification (NCBI taxonomy): domain Eukaryota; kingdom Metazoa; phylum Chordata; class Mammalia; order Rodentia; family Ctenomyidae; genus Ctenomys; species Ctenomys sociabilis. The sequence goes on along the minus strand of PVKA01017945.1, from coordinate 3,175 downwards.
TTATGTCAAAGTCTGTTATTCTTGTTCAAATTTTTATCTTTTATTTGTGGTTAGTATACCTAGTTTGCCAAATTATTTTGTGAACAATTCCATTCTAGTAGAACGTTCATAAGTTGAAATATTTTCCAAAGACTGACAAAGTGAATCTTATACAGTACACTTGTGAAGGCCTATAGCTTGAATGTTTGTAAGCCAGACCTTTTCTGTTTTCATTCAAAATTAGTCTTGGTTTGAAGACTTCAGTCTTCAGCAGAAACTCCTCAGTTTATCTTGTGATCAGTAAATTAAGTGGTCTTAAAATTTCAGACTCTTTTGTTAACATGAGAAGTTTAAAAAATCTTATAAATTATTATCATCATGTCATGTCTTTCCTGTTGTTTTAACATTGATGAATTTTTTATTTTCCTTCTGTTCAGTGCAAGATTATTTTACTATATATATTATTGAGGGGTTCTCTTAAAGAGAGAAGAGATTGATTTCAAAATAATTTTCAATAGTATTAACTTTGTACATAGTTCTAGCACTAAGAATAATTTTAATTTAATCTTGGAGGTTTTAGGATAGATCATTAATTATGTCACATTCCTGTTGCTATAATTTACAGTTCAAATTTTAGAAGTTTCTTATTTTCATTATCATATCATCTTAACTCCTGAAAGACATTTATAATTTTCATTCTTTTGTTTGTAACACAAAAATACAATGTTTTAAAAAATGTAAAAACCTTAGCCAGGCATCTTATACTCCCAGCCTTCTCAGAGACTGAGGCAAGGGGATCATAAATTTGAGCCCAGCTTGGACAGTTTAACAACTTAGTGAGACCTTCTCTAAAAAAATAAAAAATAAAAAATTAAGGGGCTTGGCAGTGTAGCTCAGTGCAAAGACCCTGAGTTCAGTCTCCAGCACCAAAACAAACCAAAATACTTGAGGACCAACTGGCTTTCATGGCTCAACCCAAGGTGACTGGAAGAACATGGAGTTACTTCCTCTATTCACCTTCCATGTTAAAACACCAGAATTCTGACTGGTTGGATAAATGTGATTCATGTTTTGTCTTGTAATGCATCTATTTTGATGGTTGGCTTCACAGCTGAGGCGAGCCACCATTTCAAACCCAATAACAGGAGACTTGGAGACGGTACATTACAGAATTAGCAAAAGGTAAGAGATGTGTATGCTGCATATTTTGCCCTCTAATGAGTGTTTTCTACATCCTACAGGAGTTTTTATTCATTTAGGGAAAATAGGTCATTTTCAGTCTCCAGCTCACTTCATTACCCATGATCAGGATACCGCATGGATAAACTGCTTTGGGTTTCACAGGCTTTTTCTTGTAACTAGAAGTTATGTTTTTAATCCTGAACTGGTCTGTTATGTTTATCAAATTGCTAAAATATGCTTTATTTTTTTTTAAGATTAGGTATCAGATATCTAGGAAAAAGCCTAGTATTGTTTCTTTTTCCTCTTTATGGTCAAAGTGAGAAATAAAAAGCAGCAGCCTGGTTAATCTGAGAATAGTCTGTGTTTCTGCATTTCTCACATGTGTAAGGGCTGCAGTGATTCTGGCATTTGTCTTATACAATATCATTGTCATTGTGGAATAGTCTGTGTTCCTCCTGCTGTTGGAGTTTTATTTTTAAAAGCTTGCTGACTCAAAAGTTGGCAGCAGAAAGAATTGTGCTTCTGAATTTAGTCTTCCAAAGCTTGTTGGACTTAGTTGTGTTTTATTTTGCATATTGAGAAAGTTTTATCTGTTTCCAAAAAATGAAACAATTCTAATTTTTCCCCCAAAATTTTAAAGACCATTTAACTTCTAGATGTGGGAAAGTTTCTGTGAAACCCAGTGCTATATATCATTTACATAAAGCTCCAAATGCTTTTCTTAAAAAAAGTGAAAGGACAATAATCTACAGCAAAAATGTCAACCTATTTTTCGCAACTTAGAAGTGGCTGTTCTGACTGCCACCTTTCTGTAAACATTCTTACTGATTTGAAACCATTACCTGCCATCCAGAGCAGCCTGAATCCTTCCAATCACCTGTGGCTTGGCAAACAAAACAACAAAAGCTCCAAATTGCCTGCTACTAGAGTAAGTCCTTGTCCTTTCTCTTTTTTTTTTTTTGTAGCTGAGCCGAGCTACAGTACATGACCCTGAGACTGGAAAATTGACCACAGCACAATACAGAGTATCTAAGAGGTAAGGTAGAACTTGAGTTGTATTTGAAGAGACTCTAAATTAGGGTTTTAGCTGATACAGCACTAATTTTTAAAAACTAGATCGTGGTGTAACTCAGGTGCATAACTTAGGAAGAACTCACAGAATTGTGTGACATTATTACAACAGAATTCCTTTTTCATTGCCTTATTCATATAAAAAGATTTATAAATATGAAAATATAAATATCATTGCAGTAAATTGTTTTATTTTAAACCTTATATTTACCCACAGATAAAACAACTAATTGAAATAAATATTTAGATTAATGTGTACTAATAATTATAACACCATTAAAAGTCCTTAATGGGGCCAGTGAGATAGCTCAGTGGATTAAATGTCTGCTTAGACAACACAGGGACCAGAGTTCGATCCCCTGTACCACATGCTGTGCTGGCCCTGTCCCCTGGCATACTGTGCCAGCCACTGAAATGACATAGTTGTGCACATCTGTAATTCCAGTGCTGGGGAGGCTGAAAACAGGAAGATCACAATAGGTCCAAGCTGCACAGTGAGACACTATAAATGTTAAAAAAAAAAAAAAAAAAAGTCCTTTATGATATAGAAAAGTGTATTTTCTTTGTTTCTTTTTTGTGGTACTGGGAATTGAACTCAGGATCTTGCGCTTGTCAGGCAGGTGCTTATGGCACTGAGCTATCTCCCTGGCCCCAGAAAAGTATATTTTCTTGTCCATTATATGAATATTTTTATTTTGGATAAATATAAGGTAATGAATAGAAGACTTTCAGGTATAAACTATATCACTTTTTTCTTTAATTACATTTATTGGTATAATTTAGATATAAATAATGATCACATCATACAGAATTTTACCTGTACATGATATATCTTGATGCCTCTTTTTCCCTCATTCTGCTCTCCTCCCTTCAGTCCCCTTCCCCTTCTTATTTACAAAAAAAGTATCACTTTTAGAGGTGGTTGCTCAGTCTCAGAACATTG